>JAKXYG010001426.1:0-90000 GCA_025895645.1 Cardicola forsteri | reverse complement strand
GTTAGTGATTGCTGAAATTTTTGACTTTGTTTAATAATGTTACGAAGTGTGAGTATTTGTTCAATACAGCTTCTTCCTTTCCAAAAACCTGCTTGTTGTTCTCGAAAATGTTTATTTACCGCATTACTTAAACGATTTCAAATTACTTTGCAAAACACCTTACCAGGAACAGACAATAAGATTATTCCGTGCCAATTATTGCAATCATTCAGACTTTCTTTTTTGGGTAGAGTAACAATTACTCTTTGCCGCCAATTATTTGGAACTTGTTCATTATGCCATATAACATTAAATAAATAAGCAAGCTTACTTGTTACAACATCACCTCCATGTTTGAGCATCTCTGCAGTTATCTCGTCAAGTCCTCCTGCCTTATTGCTTTTTAACCTTTGAATTGCATAAATCACTTCAGTTACAGAAATTTCATCAATGCATATTTCCGAATTTTGAATCACATTTATATTATTATTATTATTAAAATCTATGAGAGTATTTGGCATGGGCTAATTAAGTACTTCTTTAAAATGTTCTACCCATATAGATGATTGCTTATCATTTGTTGGAAGTAAACGACCATCTTTTCCTTTGATTGAATATCGGTGTTCTTTTCTAACTCCCGGACAGTTGTTTAACAATTTTATACAGAGTCTTGGAATCATTTTTTGCTGCTGTCTTATCTGCTTCTCTGCATCTGTTTTCTAGCCAATCATTCTTATCTTTGCGGCAGCTATTTTTAACCTGTTTATCTAAAGTTATATTGATATTATTATCATTATTATTAATATTATCATTCTAAACATTACTTTATTTTTTTTAATTTTGAATATTGTTATTATTATTACTATTAGTATTGTTATTGGTATTATTATTATTATTATTATTATTATTATTATTATTATTATTATTGTTGTTGTTTTCACCGTAATCTCGCCTCGACAAGTTTGCTGTTATCTACCTCCAACTTTTCCGCCCACTTTGAACAAGAAATGATTCAATCTAGCCTGTACCAAGCCTGAATAAAAAAGGCGGGTTTGAGCGCTCAAGGTTAGCAACCTGGCCTAGTGTAAAAATTTTATACTGCTACGCAAACCATCAAAACGACGCCATTCCGGCAAACAACGGGTGATTGCACGTATCTGGATGACAGAGTTACACACATATGACAGGGTTGAGTGAAAGCCGAAAAGAAGCTCAATCTTCGATTTGTAGAATCTTCAACGAGACTTTGTTGTTGTTGTTATTTTTAGGCTGCAATTGTTGTCTTATTGTCACCATACTTATTTTTAAAACAAAAGGGTTTTGTATAAAAATAATATAAATATAAATTAAAGTCGTTTTTACTAATTTTTTGGGTAATAAATGCCAAGCCAATTCCGTTTTTTTTTTCAAAAATGTATTTGACAAATATGTAACTTTAAATCATGTTGTTTATTATATATGTATGATTTTATAAAACGTTTCATCATAAATTGTTTATCATACATACAATATTGGAATTAAACAAAATTTTCAAAAAATTATTTTTGTTTTTGAAATACAATATATTTTTTGTTGGTATTTTTTAAACAACAAAACAGTTGTTACACACTAGAACTATTGATTTTATAGCAAAATAGTTTTTTTGTTGCAAACTTGCTATAACAACAAACGCTGATATAAAATGTAATACGTTATTATTTTTAAATTTTATAAATTATCATAATTTTTAAATATATATATATATATATATATCAAGAACATTTAATTGGTCAATTACTATTGCAATAGTAAAAACAATTTAATACAACCGTTAGTCTAAAATATAATCGAAAAACATCAAATAATTTAACACAAATAAGTACAGAGAGATGTAAACTGCTGAAAAGCATGCGCATTTTCCGTCAAAATATTTAAAGTAGTGAAAATAAATAAATAATAATAATAAATTTATATGCATGCACGTTACAGAACTTCTGTACTTCTGTTTCCTACCAGGTCAATAACAACCACATCAACATTGAAAGCATTGGTGGCTTCGCTTGTAATTCCAAATAAAAATAATGGAAGACGTGTAAACTGTGAGATAAATTTTGTATATTCCCTGTCAGTGACGGAACACACAGACATACACATACACAACATGCCTATGTTACGTCCAAGCTACATGTATGTTTCCGTTACGTAAGCGACACAACTGCGACAATGAACCAAATTGACAATTTTGTACCGATCGGAATTTGTGTGACTGTACATTTGTACAAAGAAATGCATCAAACAATCGCTCCAACTCATACGAAAACCGACGAAAGAGCCGGTTTAATAAAATTGCCATTCCAAATGAATCGTCCCAAAATCAGACTAAATGCAACAATAAAAGGACTTTTTCATCGATCCCACTACGAGTGCTATTCACGCTGACTTTTGCCCAACACTACAACAACTAAAGCAACATTTTATGCCTGATGCATTTATCAGTTCACTCTTGCGCAGTTGCGCAGACACGTATACGGATAGGGCTAAAGAGCACATTCCCAACTGGTCAAACGAAAGTGAACACTCATGCACTTCGCCAATATTACATTAGCTACTGCAAACCAAACATCAAATCGATTTCGAAAATTGTTTTAAAGTGTTAATTACTTCTCGTGTATCGAATATGTTGACACTCGAATCGAAAGCATTGGGTTCCCTTTATAATTCCAAATAAAAATATGAGAAGACGTAAACTGTGACATGAATTTGTTTCGTATATTCTCGTCAGTCAGAAACATATAACATATTAGTATATATATACAAAATAGGGGGGTACAGATGACGTTTAAGTTAGTACAACTTACAAACATTACGACCAAGCAAAGTTCAATGTAGCAACGAACTGTTTTTATGCACACCAAGTAGGTTTCAATGTGTAAATATAAACAGATTGGAGGATTTTCAACATATTCGAAGCTTGAGAGGTAATTAGCACTTTAAAATTAATTTGGTGTCTGGTTTGTAGTAGATGACGTAATATGAAAGAAGTGCATGAGTGTTCACTTCCGTTTGACCTCCTATTGATCCAGTTTGGAATGTGTTCTTTAGCCCGATTAGCTAAGCGACGCATTGTTGTCTGACCAATATACTTGTCACCGCAACTGCAAGTGAACTGATTAATGCAATGTGAGGCTTTAGCTTTTTTAATATTGGGCAAAGGGAGACCTTTTGTAATGAACACCAGTCGGATTCATAATATCATCTTGTTGAAATGGTAATTTTAAGTACATTGAACTGAGGTTGGTCGTAATGTTTGTGTTTGTGTATGCTAGTGAGTTAACTTATATGTCTTCTGTACCTCCACCCTTTATATATATATTTGGTATTATAAAGGGAACTACCCATATTTTAAATTCTTAAAACAAAGTTAATTGTTCTATCTCATAAAATCATCTTTAATGTTTACTTAATGCTGTCAATTATCGTACATTCTACATATTCCCTATCATTCCATCATCTTCTTCTAATGAATTAACTTTTAATTTCTTAATGCATCTTCTTAGACATAATCTCTTGTTGGTTATTATTAGTGTTTTGTGCAAAATTGCCGATTGTGGTCAATTTTGTACTGACAAAAAGTTATTGACTTATTCCTGTCTAATTTAAGCATTTTGAAACATTTTTATTCCCACTGCGTTCAATCTTTTGTTTAAAAAAAAATCAATCAATCATTTTTTCTTTCATGCTTAATATTTTAAAGCGTAATCATTATCAAAATTTGGCAACTTGAAATGTTAATTTTTAAATTGTATGTTTGAATATTACCGCTTTCGTACGGTTTTACTGATGACATGAAAGGATAGTATAATGATTCTTATCTTTATTTAAATTCACAACGACCCTAAGCTTTCTAATCTGATCACACAATTTAAATTTTTGGATAAGTTCAAAACACTAGCATAAACTCTAACAATGATTTTAAGGATCTTGGAGTTAATCAAACTAATACAATATTATTATTATTATTATTATAAAACCCATTTGCTTTGAAAAATAAGCATAACAGTTACAGCAAAAAAAAACCAACAACAAAGTCCCATAATTTAAAACAAACATGGAACAAGAAAATGATTCCATGTATTCGCATATGTTCCGCAAACGTATTGTTTAATTCCCCCATAAAACATTCATTTCAATTAAATTTTTCCGAATAGTTTTTAATTAAGTTTTCTGTTGTCTGCCCCATAACTATCTTTAATCGTCCATTCCTTAACCATTCTTGCTCGTTTTTCGGGCAGTAAACGTAGAATTTGACCAAGTAATTTTCTTCGTCCAATTGTAATAATGCCATGTAGTAAATGAAAGTTACCTTTTCTCATCATCTCATTATTTGAAATGTAATCGCGCCAGGTAATCTTTTGGGACACCAGCAATAAAAAATATTTACGTTCTTATTAATCTCGTTTATTCACTTCTATGCTTCACTCCTATATATTTCCGTAGGAATAATTATTGATGAGTACAAACCAAGTTTTGTCTTCAGGCGGATGAAAGAAAATAACAGTCTATAGAAAACTGACTTAAACATTAATTTTGATTTCTCCGTCTTTGCCAATAATACTCCGCAGATATGTAAATAAATAATAAATAACAAACATAACATTTTAACAATTATTTTAATAACAAAATGATTTGTTTTTTAAGTTTATTTGCTTAAAAATAGTTATTCTAGAATGGTAAATGTATACACGTGTGTTCAATTTAGTAATTTTTACGTAATTTTATAAACATCTTTTGAAAACACAAATTTATTTATAATTAAGAATAAAACATGTTTAATTGTTGAAAAACATAACAAATTACATTTAAGAAAAAGTATTTTTTTGTATTTAATGTAACATTTACAAGCAATTTTTGATGTACAACTTAATTAATTTCATTTACATTCCTGTTACAAAAAATGCAACAGAGCATACATTCAGTGTAGGGCTTTAATAAAAAAACCAAGGCATTCCGATTGGTGACCTTGTCATGAGCCTATTAAAATAAAACGTTTATATGCCACCCACGCATTAATTTGTCCTATAATCGTAAGCTGTGTCTGCGCACTATTATAAACTTATTTAAATCAGAAGAGATAATAAAATCGATAAAACAGTAAATTAAATTCCTATCATCCAATTGGCCAATTATAACATACCAATCACAACACATGAGATGTAGAAATAAAATATTTCCATTATTATATCATTTTTATACTGTACACTCTTTTGTCAGAAAAATGTTTTGATACATTTTTATTAATTTATATTATTTACATTTAACAGAATGCATATTTATCAGTTAACAATTATCTGCAATCATGAATAGGAGTTATTTATTGTTTTGTATTCCCGAAAAAAATCAAAAAACCAGTTTAAAATTTATCTATTTGACTTGTTCAACTATAATTACGACAACGTTTATTGTCGAATGCATCCTCATACATTTAGTTATCCAACCCTACTTTCACGAGTCAGCCTTTACCCATACAAATTGTAGTTATCTCTACGGCTATTTGGTTAAACAGGATGTGAAATGTGAAAATAAATGTTCCAAGGACAGATCCAAATTTCCGTGTTTCAAAATGTGTTGTTTTCTCCCAGCAATATCTATTTTTTACACAGATTATGTGGCGTTTAAATTCTTTTATCTTAACCAGATCTGGGATAGCCATAATAAAATTCAAATTAAATGTTTTCGAATTTTAAAAACGAATATGTATTTCAATTTGGTTATTTATGTAGATCATCAGTTCATATTTGTGACCCTGTTTCCATTCTTATTTGAATTGGTTTAATACATGAACCAAATGCAAAAAAGAATGACTAAAAATGAACCTTTATAAAAAGAGAAAAAACTGTAAAAACAAAAAAAAAGCCCATCGGACTTTACTCATTCGTGACATTGATATAACAAACGTGTTTTATAAATTTAGTTTTATGAATAATGTTTGTATTTTAGCCTTCAGTGTCAATTGAAGCACATTTTTTGTTGCTAAGGAATGCTGAGTAATGTTTATAAACTTTTAATTTCTAATATAATGCTGAAATTCTTGACTGTTCGTTTTCTATGTAATGCATTCTGGACTAGGTGCCTATAGGCATCTAGACTAATACAACAGAGATTGAATGCACTGCAGTATAACTGAGCTTTCGCTACGGTAGATAGATACAAAGTCGCGGTATTTAAAGGTATCCTAAGGTATACGTATAGTTTATGTAGTCCTTAGACTAAGAAAGATAACCCTACCAAAAATTCAGGCGATTTCATTTATCTTTGCAAACAGTGGTGCATACTTGTTAACCTTGCCAAAAATCGAAAGCAATCGTCCATTATACCGTACAAATATGTCATTAACCACCAATTGATCTAGACAAAGTACCTTCAAACAACATAACATATTGAGACAGTCAATAAATCATTTTCTTCTCTTTTATTGTCACAATTAACTTTCAATAAATTGTCATTTTTTGCCCCCCACCCCCATATCAACTGGATTATTACAACAACCGACAAAATAAGAAATGCAAATAAATAATGTTTGTTTGTTTTGCTTGATAAAATCAACAAGAATGAAATTAAATTAGCCTTTTTGTTTGAATGAATGTTTAGTTTCAAAAAATAGGACAAACAACAAAAGATGTGTACGAAACGTCGAACAATTGACTAGTTGATGCGAATAATTTTACGATAAATCAGGAATTTTTAATAATTTAAATATTTTACCAGAAACATGCCTTTAGTAGACACTAATATTAATATTATTATTATTATAATAATCATTATGAACATTATTATTATTATTAACATTATTCTTATTACTAACATTATTATAAATATTAATATAATTATTAAAGTTATTATTATTATTATTATTAATATTATTATTATTTTTATTAATTATTATTATTATTATTAACATTATTATTATTATTATTATTATTATTAACACTATTATTATTATTATTATTAATATTATTTTTATTACTAACATTAACATCAATATTAATAATATTATTAAAATTATTTTAAAAAAATTATTATTAACATTATTATTATTATTATTATTAACTTTATTATCGTTATTATCGATTATTATTATTATTATTATTATTATTATTATTATTATTCTTAACTTTATTATTGTTATTATCGTTATTATTATTATTATTATTATTATTATTATTATTATTATTATTATTATTATTAACATTATCATTAATATTATTATTGTTAACATTATTATTATTATTATTATTATTATTATTATTATTATTATTATTCTTAACTTTTATTATTGTTATTATCGTTATTATTAATTATTATTATTATTATTATTAACATTATCATTAATACTATTGTTAACATTATTATTATTATTATTATTCTTAACTTTATTATTGTTATTGTTATTATTATTATTATTATTATTATTATTATTATTATTATTATTATCATTATTATTATTATTATTATTATTATTATTTATTATTATATTATTATTATTATTATTATTATTATTATTATTAACTTTATTATTGTTATTATCGTTATTATTATTATTATTATTATTATTATTATTATTAACATTATCATTAATATTATTGTTAACATTATTATTATTATTATTATTATTCTTAACTTTATTATTGTTATTATTGTTATTATTATTATTATTATTATTATTATTATTATTATTTATTATTATTACTATTATTATTATTATTACTATTATTATTATTATTATTATTATCATTACTATTATTATTAATATTCTTCTTCTTATTATTATTATTATTTATTATTATTTATTATTATTATTATTATTCTTAACATTGTTATTGTTTTTATCGGTATTATTATTATTTTTATTATTATTATTATTATTATTATTATTAACTTTATTGTTGTTATTGTCGTTATTATTGTTATTATTATTATTATTAACTTTATTATTGTTATTGTCGTTATTATTATTATTATTATTATTAATATTAGCATTGTTGCTATTATCATTAATTTGAAGTGCTTATAACTGAAGCAAAAAGCACTTAAATTTAAATCTTACAATTTTCGAGTTTTTCAATTATAGAACATTTTTCCCACATCATACATTAGTATATAGTAATAATTATTTGTAATTTTAAGATGTAAAAAAAAACGTTTTTTAACTTATAATTTTACAATGCTAAACATAAATCCAATAAAAATTGAGTTATTACACAATAATATAATTTTTACTACAGTTTGGTTAATTGTAAAAATCATAGTTTACATTTATGTATATAAATAAGTATTCATACAACGAAAGAGCATAATCTAACGTAGCGTATTAATTGAATTGTGGCCAAAACGTAAAAATATTTCATAAGAAATGTAACTCAATAATTAATAGAAACAAAGTTATATATATATATATATGTATATATATATATATATATATATATATATATATATATATATATATATATATATATATATATATATATATTATTAAATTAATATTTAGTTAATTAAAAAAATATTAATTTAATTTTCATACAAATTTTGTAAGTAACTTAACCAATTTATTTCCAATTATTTTTTCCAAATTTTTTGCTAAAATTGAGAATGGGTGATTAAAGGTATAAATTTGATACTGCCGAGAAGGTTTGGCGTTACAGTGCTTAACCCGAACCTCTGTAGATAGCAAGTTCGATTGCCTCCGTCAGTAAATGTAGGCCCACGTTTGGCTTTGCGTATCACTGCTCAACGATGCTTTTGTCGGCAAAAGGTTTATTATTACTATTATCATTATTATTATTATTATTACTATTGTCATTATTATTATTATTATTATTATTATTATTATTACTATTATTATTATTATTATTATTATTATTATTAATTATTATTACGAAACCCTTACTTCAAAAAAATGAGCATGGGGTAATAAGACAGCAATTACAGCGAAAAACAACATTGACATTGCCTTTCCATATCGGCTATAACATCAATTTCGGTTTCGTCTTTACCAGTGATGCTTCCCAGATATGTAAAGGAATCAATAGTATCAATATTTTGGCCACTAATTTTGATAGGCAAATCATTGTTTGACTTTATGCACAACATTTTTGGCTTTGAACAATTAATCCGTAAGCCAATACAAGAACTGATATAACTGAGTCGTGTTGTTATATTTTGCATCATTTCTGGGGTTTTACTGAGTAGACCAATATCATTTGCAAAATCTAAATCCGTTAATCTGTCTTGGTTTCATTTAATACCATAAGACAAATTATTCATGGATTGAGTCATAGTAAAATCAATTACTAGAAAAAACAAAAACGGTGACAAAATACATCCTTGACGTACTCCCGTGACAATTCCGAACATAGCAGTATGACCATTTTTTGTTCGAACACAGCAACTTAAATTTTGGTATAGCAAACGCATAATATTCACATATTTTAACGGTATTCCGTAAAAATTAACAATTTTTTACAAAGATTCTCGATAAACACTGTCAAAAGCTTTTATAAAATCAATAAAATTGATTGTTAGTGATTGCTGAAATTCATGACTTTGCTCAATAATGTTACGAAGAGTGAGTATTTGTTCAATACAGTTTTTTCCTTTCTGAAAACCTGTTTGTTGTTCTCGAAGGTGTTTATCTACCGCATTACTTTGCAAAACACCTTACTAGAAACAGACAATAAGGTTATTTCGCGCCAATTATTGCAATCATTCAGATTTTTTTTTTGGGAAGGGTAACAATTAATCCTTGTCGCCAATCATTTGAAACTTGTTTATTATGCCTATAACCTTAAATAAATGAGCAAGTTCACGCTGCAACATCACCTCCATGTTTGAGCATCTCTGCAGTTATCTCGTCAAGTCCTCCTCTCTTATTATTTTTCAACCTTTAAATTGCATGAATCACTTCAGTTACAGCAATGTCATCAATACATATTTGTTTTTATTATTTATATTATAATTATAACAATACTATACAACTTTAAAAAATAGGCATCGTGGCAATAAAATAACATTTACAGCAAAAATAAACAAGAACAAAGTACCATAATTCAAAACAAACATGGAACATGTTTTTAAATTTGAACAATTCGCCAAACGTTTTGCTTGATTCCCCGTGAAACATTCATTTCAATTAAGATCTTCCCGAATAGTTCTTAGCCAAGTTTTCTTTGGTCTACCCCCCAACCTTTGTTTTGTCATTCTCAATCTTCCATTCCAAAACTTAAAAATATTAGTAAAATATTTATATTATATGCATTAAACGTACATGAATTATTTTTATTTTAATGTTTTTTTAAAAGTATTTTAATAATATTTACATTTTTATTGTACATATGATATTATTATTATTACAAAACCCTTTTGCTTTAAAAAAAGCATAAGACAGCAAATATTAACATCAAAGTCTCGTAATTCAAAGTGAACATGATACAACAAAATGTTTCCATGTATTTGAATATTCTGCCAAACGTTTTGCTTGATCCCCTATGAAACATTCATTTTAATTAGATCTTCCCGAATAGTTCTTAGCCAAGTTTTGTTTGGTCTGCCAACCTTTCTTTTACCATTTACAATTAATTATTCCAAAATCGTTCTTGCTTGTCTTTTGAGCGGTAAAGGTAGAATTTGACCAAGTAATGTTTTTCGTCCAATTGCAATAATGTCAGTAGTGAACGAGAGTCAGTTCTTCTCACAGTCTCATCATTTGAAATGTGATCAAGGCAGGTAATTTTTAAATACCTCTAAGACATAAGCAATGAAAAACATCCAACATTTTATCAATCTTATCCTTACGTTTCCACGTTTTCACTCCCTTATATTGCCGTAGGAATGATTATTGATGCGTACAAACAAAGTTTTGTCTTTAGGCGAATGGAAAAACATGACCATATTGTGTAGTAAACTAAATTTACTTTTTCTCATTATTGTCCCATTATTGCACCATGGTTTAGAGAAATAAAATAAATAACAATTTTTTAGTAAATAATACAACTATGTTGCCAAAAAAGGAAATGAAAAAATGTTTATTTGCAAAAATTTACAAAAATTAAATTATTTATTACTACATTAGTGAGGAATGGACTGAAAAATAACATCTTATCTTTTCAATAAAAAAAATTGAACTGTTTTAAATTTTAATAAAGAATAAAATATTGACATTTTTAAGTGGTTCGAATCGAACCACCGGCTACTAAATGCGGGCCCACGTTCAGCTTCGCTAAACACTGTTCACTACCGAAAATACGTTTGGCGTTAAAATTTTTATTTTTATTTTACAATTTTTCTTCCTGTTTCGGGTCAACTTCGGCCCTGCCCTGCCCCCACCAATTGTTATCAAAAGTAACCGACTGTTCTGGAGGTTCAGCAGTTGATTTCATATCGTATTTTGTTGCCAAACAAACTTTCATTTAAGATTGACACAAGATACAAGGATCTGTAACCTGAACTGATGTCAGCATGAACTCCCTTAGCTTAGGCAGCTACATAAGGTAAACGAATGTCTTAAGATACTTTGTGAGCATTTTGGATGTATGCTAGCATCCATCATAAATGGATTACATCTACACAGATTGTAACTGGGCATTAACACATGTTTTTACAATTATTCATTTAGCAATTTGACGTTAAATATTGATCAAGTCAACATTATGCGTGTTAAAGACGCCTAATCCGCTTTTGATAGTCTTGACAATCAAAATTGTAGAGCTAACTAGAGCACTAAGCGGTTAGAAATGCTTCCAAGTGTTGATCTGGTAAACAAAATACATTTTCTAATACATATTACTAAGCAGTGTATACCTAAAACATTGTATTATTATTATCATTAATATAAATTATACCTTTGTGACTTTTCCTCATGTTTACAACTTTTTCCTATTTATGTGGAATCATTGTTTGGTGTCAGTTTGGCAGTATCAGTGTTTATCAACCATTTTTTCTTTATATCTTCACTTCCGCACAATGCTAGGGTGGTTTAGCGCTCGAATTCGGACCTCGGTGAGCATCGGGGTTCGAATCGCATCGCCGGCACTAAAATGTGGGCCCACATTTGCCCTGCTAAAATGTCCATTGCCGAAAAATGCGTTTCTCGTCAAAAATTCAAAGTAGAAAACATACAATTAAAAATAAATAACAAAATTTTTTTTTTCTGGTTACAAAATGCATTTTTGGGCAGACACTATATTACGTAGACACAATAATATAACAACAACAGCAACAAATGCTTAGCATTCCGGAATTCTAATACGAAAAAGTTGTTTTACATAAATTGAATTTGGAGCAGGAGGAAGAGAAGGGGTAGAGTTGGATGAATTTTGTTGGTTAGAAGACCGCTTACTTGCTTACAAGAATTGGCAAAGTAATTTTTTTCACATGGATAATCGATATCTTGAAATATACCTTTCAAGCATCTTGGGTAGATTCCTTTTTTAATTCGATAAACTTTTAGCGTTTTAAAAATCGGTTTTATATCCTTTCTTTTATTTTACAAGAAGCCGCGGTTTACGGTCAGTTTTATCCAATTTAACATAACATGAAATAAGTTAATAACAGAGTCCCACCTCTTCGCTAATTCCAAGTTTAAATTGCTCGTCGAAATCCTGTACGAAAAGGTTGTCGGATGTTAAATGAACTTAGACGAAAAATTGGCTAGAAGGCTGCTTTCTCGCGACAACGCCAGTGTCCACAGGAATTAATGAAGTAATCTTTTTTAGGATTTAAGCCTTACCGACTACATATAATACGTAGTTACCTTGAGAAACCTTCTAATGTTGGCATCTATTCACTAAACGGGAATCTACTCAAAACCCAGTTATACCGCTATACACTCGGTCTTTGCTGTTATTAGTCTAGTCTAGAATGTACCGCGTGGAGGACAACCATTGTTGAAATTTGATACCTTAAAAGCAGGACTCAAATTGTCATAATTATTAACATCGATCAAAGATAAAGTCGAATGTTCGAGCGCACGCTTGGAATAGGATATTGAAGCTTGTGAACTATTTTTCCCTGCATTTTTTTCACAAACCATTTTTGTTTAATACATTAAAATGTAAAATTTGTCTACACATGAATGATTAAGAATATATACAAACTTTTTAAATATATAAAAAATGTAATAATTGAGTTTATTGCAAAGCGAATAATTAACTGCATTCCTTCAATGCATATTTTATAATATAGAAACGTACAAAAAATTAATTATTATTAATGTATTGGCAAACAAAACAACAATAATAGTAATAATAATAATAATAATAATAATAATAATAGTAATAATAATAATAGCAATAATAATAACAATAATAATAATATTAATAGCAATAATAATAATAATAGCAATAATAATAATAATAATAATAATAGTAATAGTAATAATAATAATAATAATAATAGTAATAATAATAATAGCAATAATAATAATAGCAAAAAAATAATAATAGGAATAATATTATTTACAGTTTCATTACAAATAATAATCACCCAATCGGTTTTATTCAACCTGTACATATTTATTGTACTTTGTTGAAATTTAAAATCAACGCAACATAATAGCTTATTTATCAACACAATTTGAATGAGAATAATAAAGAAAAATGTTTTGTTTAAACAAAAGTAAACAATTGATTGTTAATTTTAGCAAATCAATAAATTTTGTTTGTTAAAAAAATAATTAAATATAAATAATAAAAATAATAGATACTTAATTAATTAAATAAATTCACAATATTTTTGATATAATTGACATGATAATCCCGTACAATTTCGGTTTCCTGCAGGAAACCACCTATTATCTGTTTTGTTTTGTTAAATACAAGAACAAATTGTTTTTTAAAGTATATATTATACTAAACCCTTTTGCTCTAAAGATAAAGATGGGAGTTAATAAGACAACAATTATAGCAAAACAACAACAAAGTCTTGTTGACATTGAAGATTCGGCAAGTCGAAGATTGCGCTTTCTTTCTGCTTTTACTCAACCCTGTCATCTGTATAACTCTGTCATATTTGGCGTTATTTGCCGAAATGACGACCTCTTGATTGTTTCCGTAACAGTATAATTTTTTTACAGAGGCCAAGTTGCTAACTTTGCGCACTCGAACCCTCCTCCTTTATCCAGGCTTGGGACTGGCTAAATTGAATCATTTCTGATCCAAGGTAGGCGAAAAAATAATTGTTCAAAGTAGAAAACCAAATTCTTGACTGGTACATTTGGAATTTGGGTAGAGTCTTTTTAAAATCGTTTTAAATCCTTTCTTTCTTTTTACAAAAAGCCGCGCTTTACGGTCACTTGTATCCAATTTAACATAACATGAAATAAATTGAAAGCAGAGTCCCACCTCTTCGCTAATTCCAAGTTTGAATTGCTTGTCGAAATCCTGTACGAAAAGGTTGTTGGATGTCAAATGAACTTAGACGAAAAATTGGCTAGAAGACTGCTTTCTTGCGACAACGCCAGTGTCCACAGGAATTGACGAAGTAATCTTTTTTAGGATTTAAGCCTTACCGACTACATATAATAAGTAGTTACCTTGAGAAACCTTCTAATGTTGGCATCTATTTACTAAACGGAAATCTACTTAAAGCTTAGTTATACCGCTGTGCACTCGGTCTTTTGCTGTTATTAGACTAGATGCCTATGGGCACTTAGTCCAAGATGCACCACGTGGAGGACGAACAGTCAGAAATATCACCATTATTGGAATTTGATCGTTTTAAAAACATTGTTCAAATCCCCAAGATCATAAACATTCAATTTAAAGTATTATTATTATTGAATATTTTGAGCGTAAGTTTTTAACTGTGGATGCATTTCCTGTAACAAAACCATCTCCTCTATTAAAGCTACAAAATTCCACGTTTATACATATAGCCTCGATACAAGTGGTTTTATTTTGAGCTACAAATACATGTATTTTTTCTAGGTATTTTATATTTTTCCTATATGTCTTCAAAGTTCTTTACTGCATGACCTTGTTTACAGATTGTGAATAAAGATTGAGTGTCATTTTATATTTATTGATTTTTCAATTAGTTTAAATTAATTTTGTGCGTGAGCTGTGTTCATTTAGTAATTTTTAAACTTTATTATTATTATAAATTCTATTAAATTTATTCGTTTAGTAAATCGTTTAAGTGGGAAACTATAACTCTATGTGTTGGTAGCTAATCAGCAACTGCTTTATTAAATTTTATTGTATTTAAATACACACTATTGTCTCAATATTTATATCACGTGATTCTATATTTAGCCTTAAAGCCATTCCGTGTACAATTATTTTCAACAATTTATACATCAACCCTATATAATACGTATCAAATAGTAAGAAATTTGCAAAAAACATTTTTTATACGGTTTTTTTAAGACCCCAATAAACTATGATATGTTGAAAAAATTTAAAATTTTAAAACAATTGCCAATATTGTTTCGTAAATACAAGATATTTTTGAAAACTGTTCACTTTTTAACAGTAAGTTGTGAAATGTTTATTCCGTTGTTACTTTGGCAACCACTAGTCTGCTAAAAGTTGGCCCTTATCTTGAGCATTGGTAAAAATCCAATTTCTAAAAGGCATGTTCCTTTTTGTGACATATTGAATGAATCAAAACTGAGTTATATAAATATATAGAATAGTAACTAAGCCGTTAAAACACACACACAAATAGATACATTTAGAAGAGTGTAGATGTGGGTTCACTACTGAAAAATTCTTTTCTTAGTAAAATATTTAAAAAAAAACTATTATTGTCAATAAATGAAAAATAAACGGTATAATTTGGCGGTATATTGCTTAACGCAGACAATTTACAAAGGATGAACATATTGTTAAGAGTAAAAGATTAATACACTTAAATTGGGCATATTTAGCTAGTACTATACGATTTCTATTGCTTTATCGTATGAGTAAATCGTGTAAATTCGGTGACACATTTAAAGTCTATTATTGGTTCCCGTTTTTTCTACTTATCCAGCTGGTTGGTTTTATCATTTACCTCCATATTATGACTTTTTATTATTTATAAATTAATTTATTTGTCCATATTTTTTACTTTCTACGTTTTTTTATGGCATTAATTATGTATGTTGAATATGCTGAATATTTATTAATTTTTTATTTTATGTTTGTTACTTTGAATGGTGTACGAGAAACGCATCTTTTAGCAGTGGACATTTTTGGAAAGCCGAACGTGGGCCCGCATTTTGGTGGGCCGGTGGCGGGATTCGAACCCAAATGCCCACTGTCACCTAAAAAAAATATTTCTCTTAATAAACAAATTTAAATTATGTTAATTACATAACGGAAAAGTACATCATTTTACATGCTTGTAAGTAGTACGTCAGCAGTACTGTTCCTACGCGCCCCCCCCACTCAAAGGATTAAATTATTGACATTACGATTGACTGATATGTTTATACACATTTTTTAATTTTTATTTATGTTTGCTACTTTGAATGTTGTATGGGAAATGTATGCCTTTCAGCTGTAGACATTTTAAGCGAAGCGCACATTTTAGAGGTCCAAATCGAGCGCTGTACCGCTAGACAACCGTCGGCACTAAAGTTAACCTATTCCAAGTGTTGCTCATTAACTGCGTTTATTTTGGATTACCCTGGGCGATAATAGCTGGTGGAAAATGTTTATTCCCCCATAGTGTCAGGCCAGCGCCTTAAACCACTGAGCTATGAGTGGATGACCTTCAACCTGTAAATTTATTATTTATAGTGAATCTGATTAATTCTAATTGCCCAGTCTCCTCAAATGCAGCTACGTTATTACCGGCTTAACAAGTGAGAGAATTCTTTTACTGGGACTTTACCATACAGGTTCGTGCATACTGCCAGGTTTAATAGCCTATATAGTACGGTTCGGTTGTATTTATCAATGGGATTTTTAAGAAATTATTTGTTTTTTAGAATTGTCAAATTCACTTGAATAATAAATTGACTTGAAAGGTATGCGCTGCTGATAATTTCAAATAGAAGAATGTGAAATAGCTGTACAGTGCTGCTGGTTGACTTAAAAACCTAGTCAATTGATTATTCAAGTGAATCTGACAATTCCAATATAACAATTCTAAAAACAAACAATCCCTTTAAAACCTATTGATAAAAAACGTATTTGTCAAAAAATACAATATCTTTTTTTCCACTTTTCATAATTGAATTATACAAATCAAAAATTTTGAAACAATATAACAATATACACTGATTAGATATTAAGTAAATAGATAACATTTTTTTGAAAGCTGATTGTGGCATTGATGAAAATTTGAAATTGATAAATTGTTTAATTTCATATTTGATAACGTAATACTCTAGAACAATGACCAAAAACAATGTCTGGGTGGCCTAGGAGTGCAGCGCTCGACGTGACAATCGAATCCCACTAAATAAGGGCCCACGCGTTCGGCTTTCGCTAAAATATCTACTGTTAAAAGGTGCATTAAAAAAATCAATTTGTTTTTAATATTTATCACTTTGAATGATTTATGGGAGATGCATCTTTCAGCAGTGGACATTTTAGCGAAGCCGAATGTGGGCCCGCATTTAGTGGGTTGATGGTCGGATTCCAACCCATGGCCACTGAGGTCCAAATTCGAGCGCTGTACCGCTAGACCACCCCGGCACATGTAAAGACCTTGAACGGTTTGATTAAATTGTAGAAAACAGCAAATATTATCCTCATTATTTAAAATGTATAGTCATTATTATCTATTTTTTTAAGCGGCTAATTTATTTATTTTTTCCATTATTTTTAAAAATGTTGATATTTTTATTTTTGACTCACATTAGAATTTTACAATAATACTCTGTTATTATACAATATTTTACTTACACAATATTTACCTGATGTTTTAATACAGTTTAAATGTGCTTTATATAATTAAATAGTGTCACAAAAGCGACTGAATTAGAATGTACTGATTTTGACAGCAGCTTTTTTTATTTACTATCTTTCCCTCTCTCTATATATATGTATATATATATTATTGGCTTGCATACTTGGGTACTGGCTTACGGTAAACAAAATATAAGTACAATTATAAAATACATAGATAGCAGTACCGGAAATCGGTTAAACAAAAGTACATAAAAAACAAAACAAAAACAAGAAAAAATAGTTTTAAAAAATACACCTTCTAAACCACTAGTGTTAATAAAAATGTAACAATTTAAAATAGATTTGCATTGTTCTTTTTTTTTAATAACAGCGGGTTTTGATAAATTATTGTTTTTTAACTTTTAAATTGTAATTTTTAGTTTAAAATTATTTAAACTTTGGCAAAATGGTGCTGTTATTTGAATTATGAGGACTTAATTGTGTTAATATCTGCAAGTAGTATCTGTAAGTAGTAGTATCTGTATGTGGTTAAAATAATTTAGCGATTGATTAAAATCACAACTCTACATTTTATTGAAGTTTACGTACTTTTTGTAATTAATTCACAAATTCTTTCAATGTATATATATATATATTTCCAAAGAATGTCAGCGAATGAAATTTACGGGAGGTTCTTTTTACACACACCTCTCATTCCTTATTTCCCTTACGTAACATTTTGATCAATAGGATTTTTTTGCGTAAAAATTTTGTGGTAGATTAAAACCTTCCCACTTTTAAAAATTCTTGTCGATCAACCTTCGTGAATAAGTGTGAGTCAAGTTGGTGCATTATTCTATTAAAACAGGAATTGTTTGACCTTAAAAATGTATATTAGGTGGAAAAATCAATATTTAGCTAGTACTATACGATTTATATTGCATCAAATTTGGTCACAAATTGAGAAACTTTCCTGTTCCCAACTCCCGAGTAATCACACACTTACACAAAAGATTATCTGACTCTTATTGGTTCCTTTTATCGCAACTTTTTCCCTTGGTTGGTTTTATCGGTAGATGATAAAACCAACCAAGATAAAAATAATTTTGAAAAATCCTATTGGTCAACCTCCGTGAGTGATTGTGAGCCACGTTGGTGCATTCTTCTATCAAATGGGGATTTTTTGACCTTGAAAATGTATATAACGTGGAAAAATCAATATTTACATAGCACTATACAATTTGTATTGCGTCATTGTGCAAATTTGGTCACAGTTTCTGAAACTTTTCCATCCCCAACTGCCGACTAATCACACTCACACAAAAGGTTATCTGACTGTTATTGGCTCCTTCTTTCGCAACTTTTTCCATTGGTTGGTTTTATCATCTACCAATTTTTTTATCCAATCAGATGATAAGATGAATGAGTTTGGAGGAGATGATGTTGGTCAATGGAAAATGGGCAATTTTGACTACTGACGACGAGAAAAGTAGTCAAAAGTGTAAAATATTTTTTATGAAAAATCGATTGATTATTTAAAATTTTTTTTTAACTTAATGCCAATTAGAATAATACATTATCGTTAATAAATTTTAATAATGTAATAACTTTTTAATGTATTTTCTCTTCATTAAAACGTAACATAGCCATGAACAATGGGGTGTAGACTCCTTATAAATTGACATAATGTTAAATGGAAAGAGTATTATAAAGTACATAATTTGTCTGAATTTGTTCGAAAAGAAAGGACATATAAAAGTGTACCTTGAATTACATTTACACTGTTCTGTAATTACAATATTTTTTACAATGATGAACGCAGAATAATTCAAAATCGTATCTTTGTTTTTTTAGAAAATGCATGTTTTCTGTACTAAATTGGTTCAAGTTGCGGAATAGTAAAATTTGATCTTTATAAGCAGTAAAACATTATTAAGACAAGGGATTGTTATTGTAAATTGTATTGTTTTTTAATTCGGTGCAATTTTTGTATAGTACAACTTTATTGATTTTGATGCTATATTCTTATTAGTTATGTTTTAAACGAGTTTTCTACTCTGCTTTTGTTTATAAAAAGTAGCATGTTTATGATAATATTTGTAATTCCTTATCCATTATTAAATCGTGATAAAAATTGCCATATATCGCCATATATATGTTGCCATATACAACTTTAAAACCGCAGTTGTTTTGTACCTTGCTTATTTTGACGCTATATTCTTGTTGGTTATGTCAAGTGCCCACGTGCCAACCAGTGTTTTCCATCAAACTGCCAATCATCAACAAGCAAACAATAAATAAACAAATTGTATGTTAATCATTTTTTCCATACTTGAAAACTTCATTTTACATTTTTTCCCTACTTCCCATTTGCGTCACAAATCTCTGTGTAGACAAAAATCGTTATTATTTTCAACAAAAAAATATAACATTGAGTAATAATTACCATGGTTTGACTTTTATCGTTTTTTTTCTGAAAAAAAAATGAACAATAAATTTGCATCATAGTTGATTAATAAAAAGAAATTTTGCATAAATTATTACTATGGCTTGTATATACATATATACTTAATTTGTTTGCAATTAGTGATAAATATTGCATTTTAATTTATCCGTGAAATGATAATAAAAATGGGGAATAATTGAAAAATTTAAAACATCATCGTAACTTGATTCAAAAATTGAATTCGTATTGGAATTTTGTCATTTTTTTGCCACTTGAAATATTTTACGAGAAATGCATCTTTTGGCAATGTGGACAATGTGAATGCGTAGCCAAACGTAGATTCGCATTTGATTGGCTGGTGTCGGGATTTGAACGCGCATGTCTACGTCGAGCGCTGTACCGCTGAGCCACCCAGACACAATGATGTCAGATGACAATTGAACTTCGGGGAGGTGGACGGGCAATAAATGAACGCCAATGTTCACAGGAATTGGGAGTTGACGCTGATTAACGAATCCATAAACCTGACTAGTTGCCTTTAGGTAAATGCATGCCGGGGTGGTCTAGCGGTACAGCGCTCGAATTCGGACCTCGGTGGGCATCGGGGTTTGAATCCCACCACCGGCACTAAATGTGGGCCCACGTTTGGCTTTGCTAATTGTCCACTGCTAAAAGATGCGTTTCTTATGCAAACATTCAAAGTAGTAAACATAAATAAAATAATAAATATATTTTGGGCATTTTGAGTCTATGATAGCACTCAGCGTCCAGTGAATGTCTACTTGTGCCGCTGTGTACTCGGTCCATAGTGCTGCTAATCCAGTCTTGTCACAACAGCGTTATAGACGATGGGACAACAAAGGTTGGGAAATGTATCTATTAGCAGTGTAGACACTTGTGTGCATAGCCAAACGTGGATTCGCATTTTATGGGTCGGTAGTAAGATTCGAATTCCAATAATCATCCATGATCCAAGTCAAGTGCTGTACAATGACCAAGTTTCTTATTTTTCACTTAATCCCTCCACGTTTTTCAGGCAGAATTATTAGTTGATTATTATTTATCATTTACCTTGGGATCCTGAGGATTTGAGCATTGTATATAAAGTTTTAATTTCCAACAATGGTGGTATTTGTGACTGTTCCTTCTCCACTTGGTGTATCCTAGACTCGGTGCCTATATGCATCTAGACTAATAACAGCGGGGATCGAGTGCACACTGATACAACTGGGTTCTCGTTTCAGCGGGTCGGTGCAAAGATGCACCCATAGTAGTTGAAAGGTATCTTAAGCTATTCGTATATAATATGTAGCCGTTTGGCTAAGGAAGATAGTTTTAACAAAAATTTAGGCAACCTTGTCAATCTTTACAGACAGTGGCGACGTCACAAGGATGCCGTCTACCAACCAAGAAATTTCCCCATTCTTCTACGTTTGTTACGCCTATCGTATTCAAGAGTACAACGAGAGTCTACCTATTGTGTTGGTGCGTTGACGGATTCGAACCTACTCATGTAAACAATTACATCTAACTGTTAAAAAAGTTTGACATGTTTCTATCAAAATATGTTTCTTGTTCCATTTTGAACTAATAACAAAATGTACACCAAAGTAGTATTTATTCAAAATTAGCATTAGTTAGTGGATAATAGATTTTTTTATATATATACACTATAAATGCAATACAATTAAACGTACTTACTGACAATAATACCAACACTAACAATGATAAATAATAAATGGTTAGATAATACTCTATATCATTATTATTATTATTATTATTATTAGTAGTAGTAGTAGTAGTAGCATTGCTATTATTAATACTTATATTAATATTAAGCTTATGTTTATGATTACTATTACCAATTTTATAATTATTATGATTCAGATTATGACTATGATTATTACTATTCTTATTATTATTACTTGTTTTACTATTATTAGTGTTGTTATAGATACTATTGCTATGATTATTACTACTACTATTATTATTACTGCTATTATTATTGTGATTATTATTATTATTATTATTATCACTATTATTATTATTATTACTATCAATATTATTACTATTATTATTATTACTATTATTACTTCTAATGTTATTATTATTACTATTATTATGATTATTACTACTATTGTTGTTATTATTGTTGCTATTATTAGTTTTACTATTATTATTATTATAATTATTAACATTATTGTTATTATATTTTCATTGTTTTCTGCAAAACGTTTTATAAAAATAAAACAGACTAGTAACTCTTTGTCTGAAAACGTAACATATTATAATTGTAATAGGAAACCACGTGTTGAAGGTACCTAATGATGTATTTAATACCAATAGCTACATACAAGGCATAATTTGAAATTGTTTCAATTACTTTGATTGTACTCTGCTTGTACACTGGTTGTACGATTATCAAACTGAATTAAGAGAGCTTCTTTCAAATTAAACCCTTAAAATTGCATGTTGAATGTGATGTATTTTGGACAGAAACAGTTACCACACGTTTTACTATATCTTTTTAACTATCTTGAAAGAAAATGTTTGCCAATTTATTCAAATTAATAGCCAATAATTTATAAAACTATGAAATAAGTAATTTCATAATCAAAATGGCTGTTTAAATTATAATTTGCCAAAATACAAATAAATTAACGTTTAAATATTTGGAATAAATGAAAAAAAACTTTATTTAAATTTTTGCATAATTGTTATTTATGACTACAGAATAAGTTTTCAGTGTTTTAATTATGAAAAAATGGCTCAAAATTAAAAAATGCAAAAAACGTAATTTTAATTTTTAATTTAGTATATTTAACGATTTTTATTCATTTCATTGACAATCTTACTGTACAGTCTGCATTTATCTCAGATGTTGTTTCTACACAGCTATTTTAAAAATTAACGCAAAAGGTTACAAAAGTATTAAATATAAATTAATTTGTTATGTCCAATTGTTTTTTCGTAAAAATAAATATTGAGAATTAAAAATAATGTCAAGTGCTTAATAGTTCCTTTATATTTACTTAAAAATATTTATTTAAAAAAATATATTTTTTTTAATTTTAAATAAAAATTTTAAAACAAATTGAATAATTTATTATTTACGTTTAACTTTGAAATTCCACTCTTGTATGCTAAAGAGATGTTGCTAAAGAGATTTTAGTTAAATAATCACATCTTTGCAGTAATTGCTGTGAGAGTTGTATATATATATATATATATATATATGTATGTATATATACATATATAAAACTAAACATATATATATATATATATATATATATATATGTATAGTTTTTATTATCCATTTTTATACAGGGGTACACATTTTATAAATTATTTTTAAGCAATTATTCTGTTTAATTTTCTATTTATCAAAATGTCAATATCATTGTTTTTTGATTCAAATTGGAATTATTTTATTTCTATGTTTATTACTTTGAACGTTTTACAAGAAATGCATTTTTCAGTAGTGAACATTGTGAAGCCGGATGTGGGCTCACATTTCAGTGCCGGTAGTAGTAGTAGTAGTAGTAGTAGTAGTAGTAGTAGTAGTAGTAGTAGTAGTAGTAGTAGTGGTAGTAGTAGTAGTAGTAGTAGTAGTAGTAGTAGTAGTAGTAGTAGTAGTAATTGCTGTGAGAGTTGTATTTTACGGCAAATGACACGATTGACTTCAATGGCTTGGCTTATAAATAATATTTCTGTGACAGTGCCACTGTTTTACAAAAATTGATAAAATCGCCTGATTTTATGTCAAGGTTATTCCTAAGCTCTTAGTATGTACCTTAAATATAGTTTACGTGCTATGAATGTATGTTTTCACCCACGCGCCAAAGAACAAACTCAGTTATACCGCTTTGCTCTCAGTCCGTGCTGTTATACGTTTAGATACATACAAACGTTTTATGCAGGATGCACCACGTGGAAGAGGAACAATCTGAAAAGTACGTGCCAGTCTGCATTTATAATGAACCACAAAAGGTACAGATAAGAAAGTCTCAAAATACACAAAATAATCAACAATTAAATTGGCTTTTTTTGAATTTCAAAATTTTTAATTTTGATAAAATATTGTAGACATTTTTGTAGTCCCATAAATAACAATTATTCAAAAAGATGAGCAATTTTTTTTCATTTCTAAACGTTGATTTATTTTTATTTTAGCAAATTATATTTTAGACAATTATTTTAATTATTAAATTATTTAAATATAAATTTATGCTACAGTTTTAAATATTACTTGTCCTTAATTTGATTTAATTGTTCGAACGCACCAACTACTACTACTACAAATAATATTACTACTGTTACTACTATTACTATTATTATTATTACTACTACTACTACTACTACTATTATTATTATTATTACTACTACTACTACTACTACTACTACTATTATTATTATTATTATTACTACTACTACTACTACTACTACTACTATTATTATTATTATTACTACTACTACTACTACTACTACTACTACTAATACTACTACTATTACAACTATTACTACTACTACTACTACTAATAATAGTAATAGTAATAATAATAGTAATAGTAATAATAATAGTGATAATGATAATAATAATAAGAAGAAAATGGCATTTTAATTATTGTCATTTCCATTTCCCTCCATTGCAACACACACACACACAGTGCGCCACCAGTTCGTGTTACCATCGCGACATCGATAACACCGAATGGGTCGAACAATTTGAACGCCGAATTCGGCTGAAAAAGCGCTTCAAATGCTTCATTCACGCCATTCACGAAGACGAAGCGCTGTTGTACAAATTCTATTCGACATCGAACGTAATTCACGCCATATTTTGGCCTATCAGTCTGTTTGTCATTTGTCTGACGTTGCTCATTGGCATTTATTGCTTCGATCGGTGCAGAGTGTGGAATGGCGAACAGGATGTGATTGTTTGAATTTTGTGTACAAAGCATATTAGTATTATTATTACTATTATTATTTGTGTAAATTTGACTTCTTGATGGGGGTAAGTTGGACAAACGAGGAGAGTTTAAACGAAATAATATGATAATAATAATAATTATTATTATCATTATTATCATATTATTATTACAATTACATAGTGGTTATGTCAAATTAAAACAGTAATAATAATAATAATAGCTACATTATTTATATTAAATGTTTAAAACAAATACAAATATGACATTTATTATTAGTTTCAAGTTTGAATAACATCTCGAATTGCTATACGAAATGGTTGTCGGATGCAATTTGAACTTGGAGAGATAAATGGCTTAAAAACCGCTTCCTTGCGTCGGCGCCAGCGATCACAAGAATTGGCAAGGCAATCTTTTTAGGGAAATGGGGGTTATCATTATTATTGTTGTTACAATTGTTATAATTATGAATATTCTTTTTTTTCAATCTACTGGGCTCAAAATCTTCGATTCAAGGTCATCCAGTCACTTTCTTAAATAATACGTTTATAAAATTGTAAACATATTTTATGGAAAGCCTGTAAAAAGTCGGAGCGTTCCAGCAGTACGTTACTCTACTCGATATGAGATCCTTCCCACCACCGGTTCATTACGTTCGGTTTGTAATATCCAGTGCTAGAAAATGTGTTTTCTAAAACATTCAAAATAGTAAAGATATTTTTTAAAAATGAATTATAAGTCTTATAAATATCCAGTTTTCCATAGGGTCAACATGAGTTGAACTAAATCATATATATATATATATACGCAATGCGTATATCAAATTAAAGTAGTAATAAGAATAATAGCTACATTATTTAGAATAGCTTTAAGGTGAATGTTTTAAGCACACACAAACATAGTTTTCATTTTAATTAATTGTACTTTTAAAAAACAAATTGCCAAAGTTTGAATCTACTTATCAGCTCCATTATTACACATATTTTGATAATGTTCATTTTTTATGATAAAACCCCAATTATTATGTATGCTATATTATTAAAAATCAGGTTGTTAATATATATACATACATATATTTAAAACTGTTTCATTTTTTAATTAATATTGTATTTGCAATAATTGGATTCAAATAATACAAAACCATTACCAAAAAGGCTTTCAATTATTTGACCGAACAGTTGGTGATGATGTATATTGTTTATAATAACGTATTGTTAATTGAAGCGTCAGTTATTTTAATTTATTTATTTACAAATGACCGAAATTGAACGAACCAAAAATGGACAAACATTAGCGCTGTAATTAACTGTGGCCATCTACCTACTATAATTTTGGTCAACCATGTTGCCTGTTGTTGACTGGATAATTGTGATTGGGTAGGTTGTAGCAACGCTGACTCAAGGTCGAATTGCGTTTGCTGCTGATTGATCGAACTAAAAAGATGACTGATGATAATGTTGGCACAGCTTCTTGCGTGCAGGAGTGTTATTTCAGATTTTTAGTAACTATACATATTTCCTTCCATTTCCACTTTCTTGTATTTATCAACGGTTATCGGTGTCACCCTGAGTATTATCACCAAGCATTCCCTGTGGGGATAGCACAGTTTACCTCCACATAGAAAAGGTGGTTTAAAAATCGCAACTTCTTACAAAGGATGACTGATCGCTGCTAGATGGTCAGTATACTCTTAAGAAAATCCAATTGAATGGTTAACAGGACAGATTGTAATGTTAAAATATGCATAAACACCGCTGTTAAAGTTCAAACGAGGTAAAATGTGACTCGCGATGCTACTGTCTACTTTGTAAATATGACCCGCGGTAATTCACCGGTCAATAAGTTTACGATAAATCCAGTAATACTTACACAAGATCAAATAGGAACACTCCTGCGCGAACCTTCAGTCGTCAAGATCGAATACATATTTCCTTATACACAGTAGAGCACTTGATGGAACAAGGGCCCCCTTTCACTAATCACAGTGCAACTGGTCCAAGCATCAGACCGCTAGTCGGCGATAAAACGGGCGAGTGTTGGTTCATATCTACACAACGTCCAGTACAGTTTCAACACAGAGCAATGGAACGTGCCACTGTCAATGACAACTTCTCTGCCGTGCAGTAAAATAAGTTGGCTGTCAATTGACGATTTACTTCGTCAACATGCTGCTAGTGTTTGGGAAACGCATCTGTCAGCAGTTGATGTGGGCTTGGCATTTTGTAAACTGATCCCTGCTCTTCCTAGGGTTTGGAATTGTCTGACCAGTGTTCATTTTCATTTCATTAACAGCACATTTAGAAAGAGGGAAATAGGCGTATTTTGTATAGACTGTAAACAGTTGTATTTACAATGAACGTAATCCAATAAACAAATAGTTGTGGTTAGAAAAAAGGGCTTACAAGTGATTTAGAAAAATTGTACAATGAAACCGCCCAAAAAATATTTTTTAATTGTCAATTATTGATTTAGTTTAAACAAATGGTACACAATCCATTGGGGAAACGCAATCAAGTAAATATTTATTGTCAAATCAATCAGAATGTAGTAATATGACGGGCGATTGGTACTTCAAGATAAATGCGAAATTTGTTTGAAATGGGTTGTTCAATCTAACAAGTACCATGTTAGAACACGTTTTGTACGGTCAATTTCTACCAACGGTAGAATTGTTTGTTTTAACATTTTATTTACTATTATTCATATTAATATTCACTGACAGAAATCGCCACCAATACAAAAAGGATATCGTAAGTACTATTTCCAATCAATTTTACTGGAAATGAAATGAGAATTTGAAAAACACATTGCCGTTTAAAAAGAACTATTACAAATTGTACACATTGGAAGTGATCACGTGTTACTTTCTGTTGTCTTAGAAACACACAAGAACCTACAATGCAGCTAAATAAAAACTACTGGATCGAGCAAATGCACTGATAACAGAAGGTGACTGAGCTGATACTATATAAAGTGTTCTATTGTTTAAAAAAATACCAAATGAGTACAATTATGTTAATATTGACGCCGCATTCCGAGTTTGACGCAAAAACGCCATAGAGTCAGTGACATTATTCGTTTGCCAATACCTTTGATTATAAACTGTGTTCTACAAACAAAAAAGCAAATAGTAAATTTCTATCTTTTTCAATAATTCTACCTAATTTATTTTATACATAGCGTAAACAACATTGTATTATTTATTGCATACCGAAATTTATAAAAAGATGGTTGCATTTTGAAGGTTGTTGTTATTTCGCTGAGCACATACACACACCCACATACACATCACTTCAATTATTAATTTGTTCAAAACAAATAGATTTAGCAATAAGCTGTTACATATATGCAACTCGTAAATAAATCATTCATTTTTCCAGTAGTATGTTCAAGTTGTAATGCAGAATCCTTTACATAAACAACCACTTTATTTACTTGAAAACAAATGATTTATGGTTACTGTTTTACGGGGAAATGCTTTTCAGCACTTGCGGTCATTTAGCGAAGCCAATCGAGACTTTGCTCAAGTTGGAATCCAGCCGTGTACCGCCAAAGCATCACCGGCTTTAAAAACTAACTGAGTTCACTGGTAATAATCTCAAGTACACAATTCAACAACACATTTGTAAATAATCATTCTTATCAAGACGATAAGATAATGTTAACACCAGTGGAATTGTGTATACAAGTTCAACAGCAAATCGAATTTTAATAAGTAAACATTTGCCGCCTTATTAACAAATTCAATTATTACGAAAATGAACTTTTATATTTATTAAGATACCTGTTACAATTCCAAAAAACTGAAATGTCAATAATAAAAACATTCAATTGTTGACTGTTCATTCGCCCCAAAATGTGCAACTTACATTAGTAGATGAAAACATTTCGTTTCTAGAAACAACATTTGTTTTATGTTGTTATTCAAAAAATAAAACATGTCTATATTTAAGAAGAAATAAATCAAAACCAGAGCTTGACTCGTGAATTGCCAAGAAGTAGTGCTAATGATCCTAAGGATTTGAGTAATGCTTATAAAGTCTCAATTTCCAATAATGGTGATATTCCTGACTGTTCGTCCTCCACGTGGTGCATCCTGGACCAGGTGCCTACAGGCATGTAGACTAATAACAGCGGGTCGAGTGCACAGCGTTATAACTGGGCTTCCGCTACGGCGGGTGGGTGCAAACATACACCCAGGATACTTAAGGTATTTAAAAGTATACGTATACCATATGTAGCCCTTGGGCTAAGGGAGATAACCTGACAAAAATCAAGGCGACCTCGTCAATCTTTGCGAACAGTGGCGACGTCACAGGATGCCGTCTACCAGCCAAGAAAGTTTGTTATTCTTCCACGTTTGTCAAACCATCTACATGTCGTATATGGGGGAAATAATGAAAGAAATTGACCACGTCACTAACCAAAATGAAAAATGAATGATGCTAATCCGCTGGACTCGTGAGTAGTGGGTCAGTTGGAGTTCTAAAATTGACACTAAATGCGGGCCTTACTACAAGGTCAACAGCACAAAAATAGATTCAATAATGTGATTCATACATGATTTCACTTGCTGTCCTCTATTGAACACAACCGTTCAATAACTAATAAAATATTTCAGCCATTTCCAATTATTGGTAAGTCACTCAACATTTATTGACCTTGCACCTCTGAAACCACAAGAGAAAGACGATTAAAAAAGGTTGGCAATATTTTACGTACATCGCTCACTCATCTAGCCAGAATAACAATGGAAACCCAACTATTACCTGAGGAAAAAGGAAGCCAGAAAGATGTGGACGGACGTTGCATCAAACGAACTCGGTCTTTTTATTTGTGCTGTACCTCCTCGTCCAAATAAATTACAAAATTAGGCATCCGTTTACGCTAATAGGGATCACTGGAGGGGTGTAATTAACATTTAAAGTCAGGACAATTGTTGTACGTCATATAATTTTTAATTGGTTTTTAATTGGCCGAAATTTGAGTAAATTTTATTGGATGTAGGTTCTGTTCTCTGATTGGTTTATTTTCTAGTTATGCTGTAATTGGATATTTTGAGCACTATTTAATGTACACTTAATAAACCATTTAAGTGTTACTGCAATAATTTATTGAATTAATATTTTAACAACTTTAATAAATAAATAAAACTGCATTTTTTTCCCAAATGAACAAGTTTATTCCAATATACTGACTACTTTTTTACCAACAAGTGATAATAAAAAGCTTATTTTCTATTGACTGTTGAGATTCACACCAAACACTATGAAAATAGACACATTCACGCTGAAACCATTTTCATTGGTCAAATTATGATAATAAAATTTTATAAATCTTTTTGTATGACGGTTAACACTTGCCAAGTCAGCACAGTCAAGTGTCGTCCGTTAAGCGTACGTTGCAAATGTTGGTTATTTTACTCATTTTTGGTAATTTGGACTATCCTGGGCGATAATAACCGATTGGGGGTGTTTATCGCCAATGATGATGGTTTAGCAACCCGAGTGTATGCTTGCACTCATCCGGCGCTGTAAACTTGGTTACTGCTCTTGATGCCGACGCTCAGTTCGAGTCCCACAACCGGCACTAAATGCAGGCCCTCGGTTGGTTCTGAACACAATGTTTCTCGTAAGAAACATTGCAGGAGCAAACAGCAGATCAATAAATAAATAAATCCAATAATGTGATATTTACAGTCGACAAAATATTCTTGAAAGAAAATGAAGGATCAGCATTTTGAATTCAAAATAAAACAAACATCGCATTCATATACACTATTTACATACACAGCACATAAAAATAGGCATGATTAAATCACACTGATGATGTCCGTGTAAATTATCAAACAATTTACAAATATTAATATTTCCAATTCGGTAATAAATAATTTGTTCTGCCAACTGAAAATTATTTTGGCGGATTGGAGATAAAATTCGCCTAAAAAAACAAAATTAAACATTAAAAAATAAGTATTGTTTACCGTTTGTGTATTTACGTAGAGGTATAATATGTTAGTATTATTACGAATAATATTATTTTAATTTGGTAGGGATCCTAATAATCTTGAGAATTTTTTCATTTTGGTTGGTGACGTGGTCACCTCTTCATTATTTCCCATATTTATACGACATGTAGAACGATCGATTTCGATGACTTGATAGACGTAGACAAACGTGGAAGAATAACAAAGTTTTATTGGCTGGTAGACGACATCCTTGTGACGTCGTCACTGTTCGCAAAGATTGACGAGACCGCCTGATTTTTGTCAGGGTTATCTAGCCCAAGGATAGCGTATACTTTTAAATACCTTTTAAGTATCCTGGGTGTATGTTCCGCTACCATCTGCCGTAGCGAGCCAGTTATACCGCTGTGCACTCGGACCCTGCTGTTATTAGTCTAGATGCCTAGGGGCACCTGGTCAGGATGCGCAATGTGGAGGACGAACAGTCGAGATATCACCATCATTGGAAATTGAGACTTTATAAGCATTACTCAAATCCTCAGGATCATTAGCATCCCATCTGAGGATTTGAATAATAATTATAAAGTATCAATTTCCAATGATGGTGATATTCCTGACTGTTAGTCCTCCACGTCGTGCATCCTTCACTGAGTGCACACAACAGGAACCGAGCGCACAGCGGTATAACTGAGCATCCGCTTCGGTAGCCTCGTCACTCTTTGCGAACATTGAAGAAACTTCGTCATTCTGCTGCGTTTGGTACGTTTATCATTATTATTAACGGTAACAAACATCCCCCGGTTATTATCGCCCAGGGTTGTCTAAATAATCAAAAGTATGCAAAAAACATCAACTTTTACAATGAACAAGACTTCAGGTATGATGACTTTAAATGTTAATCACATCCCCCAAATTAAACTCCTCCACCTGCAAACGCCAAGACCGTTGTTAAATCTAAGACTTGCATTAGAAATAACGAAGGGGTGACTATGTTACTAACCTCAATGAATGAATGATGAATTTTAATAAATTAATACTTGACTACTTATTCACAATTAAGTAATCTGTTTGCAACATCTTAAATTAGTATAACTAACCGGTTCAATTTTGGCTCTGCATAGGAAATCCTTGAAGTACGTCTCAATCGTCCCGAAATTGAATCGTTGCAACTAAAAAATATTTTTTTAAATTACAAAAAACAAAATAAGCATCACTGGTTTTTTCTAGACTTTGATATCAAAAGCATTAAATGTAGCTAGCAACGTAGTCACTCTTCATTACTTCTATTCATTTTGGTTGGTAACGTACTCACCTCCTCATTATTTCCCATATTTATACGACATGTAGAACGATCGATTTCGATGGCTTGACAAGCGTAGACAAACGTGGAAGAATAAAAACTTTCTTGGCTGGTAGACGGCATCCTTGTGACGTCGCCACTGTTCGCAAAGATTGACGAGGCCGCCTGATTATCTCCCTTATCCCAAGGGATACATATAATATACATATACCCTAAGATACCTTATAAGTATCCTGGGTGTATGTTCGCACCCACCCGCCGTAGCGGAAGCCTAGTTATACATTTTAAGACCCCCAAAGTATATACTTGAGCATCCATTAATACGACAGCCCACTGTCCACTCGCTCTCTGCTGTGAACCGAGAATGCGTCACATAAAAGAGACACTCATAAATAATGGCATAATTAAAAGCTGGAACTGTATAAGCATTATTGAAATCGTTAAAATCATTGTCCAAGTACTTTAACTTTTAATCTATACATCCTTCTCATCTTGAAAAAAATGCTAATAGTCCAGGGAATTTGATTAATGCTTGTAAAGTCTTAAATTCCAATAACGGTTGTGCATCTTGAACTAGGTAATTATAGATATCTAGACTAATAATAGTACAGCGGTATAATTGAGCTTTCACTGAACTTCCGCTATAAACTGAATGTATACTTGCGTACACCCGATAAGGCGGGAATGCACTGTACAGTTGATCCTTACTGTTATTAGTCTAGATGCCTGTTGGTACCTAGTCCAGGATACACCACATGGGGGAGGAACAGTCAGGAATATCACCATCATTGAGAATCGAAACTTTAGTGAGCATTATTCAAATGACTACCAAGCAACAACAAAAAATTGAAATTTGAATTTAAAAATTTGAACATTTAATCTTACCTAGTGTCATTGCTCGAACTCAAAGTGCTTGTCTAAAAAGAAGTAACAATTTCAAATTTAAATTGATTGTTATGTGGATAGTATACGGGGACAATGCATAAATTTAACAACAGCTTCCAGTGCGTTAATTGACTGGAAGGGCATATCTACACGATTAGTTCTTTAAGGTATCCAAATACTTAATGGCCGTCATCAATGCCTATGCTCCAACCAATAATTATAGTGAAAAAGAAACAGATGAGTTTTACGAGCAACTAAAGATTTATCTCCCCGGCTCAAATCTCATCGTAAATCGTTAATTATTTGAGATTTTAATGACAATTAAAGCTTGCAGGGACGATGTCAACCGTCCCTGAATTAAGCGAATTCGTTACTAGATGCAATATGGTTCTCACGAACACATTTTTTCACCCTATTTTGGCCGGGACTTTATCTTGAAAACAATGGCAAAGTCGCTGGACTGACATATCTGTGCTCGTCTCCGAAAACCGTGAACAATGGAGGGGTATCATTCGTGATGCTTTGAGAACTTGGAACTAATAAAGAAGTGGCCTTGCCATCAACTTTTGTTGTTGTTGTATTAACAACCGTTCCAAAAGATTAAGGAAAATAAACCTTAAACTACAAAACAATTAACAACATTGAGATACATTAATAAAAGACTAAAATAAATTATTCTATTAACACACAATTCAAACAAGCATTGGTTTTTTAAATAAAAAACAACTTATTTATGACAATCAAGCAAAATCCAAAGTTCAAAATTTCAGCCCTTTGAATGTTTTAGGAGAAACATCTTATGGCAGTAGACATTTCAGCAAAACCGAAAGTGGACCCGTATTTATTGCTGGTTGTGGGATTTGTACCCATGCTCTCCCAAGTGCTGTACTGCTAGACGACCCCGATAAAAAACTAACGTCTGAAGGACGCGGTTTGAAATAATCAAAACTAGATTCAGTGTTTTCTACCTCACCACAAAAATCTTCAGTAAAAGGCAAAACATTTATCCACATTTGATCAAACACCATAAACATTTTTCAATACTTTTTAGTAAAAAATCACTGTACACACCTGATTTGATTTGTTAACCGAAATGCTTGCTTTAGACAGGTTTTCTGTTGCTGAAAAATACAGTGAACTAGTTAAATCAAGCAATGTTTGATTCCTAGTTCGTTTTAATTGTTTGCGTTTGTTAGCTGGTACAACCGTTGGTGGAGTAGCAATAGAAATTACGTCTACACTTGACGAATCAACGGTATTTTCTGAAATCGATCTCACCAATAACCTAGAAATTATTAATAAATTAAAATGCTTAGTAATTACTTAAAAAATTAACACAAAATACATATATTTCATCTAAAAGAATTAAAACATTAACATTGAAATCTTACACATTCGCGCAGTCGCATTAAATATTGTCTATTTTAAAACAACTTACTCAACTTTTGAATTAATTTCAGTTTGAGACGCCAAAATACATTTTCTTGGTCGAAGTTTACGTATGGTTGAGGGAAGACTTTGCAAAACTTCACTTTGACTATTGGTTACATTTAGTTTTTCTTTACGTCCACATTTCTTCAACTCCAAGCTATTTGATACATTTTCATTTGAATGAATAGGCTCAGTAATGAAACTTTTATCAGTTCTTGATTGACACTTAAAAAATAATTGAATATTTTAAACACAAAAACTCGCACTTATCGAACTAAATGTGATTAAATGTTTTATTATCAAAATGCTAACAATAAATAAAACATTAAAATACAATCATAAAAGTCAGACAACAATAATTATTTAAATAATAATAATAACTCAATCAAGGAAAATAAAAATTAAAACTCAATGAGATCCTCATGAACTATGCATACCTCCTAATTAATCTTCTGAAAATGTTTTTTTTTCTGATTGCAAAAATACAACTAAAAATTTTATTCAGTAAAGATACATAAAATATTATTATCAATCAATAAAAATTATAACGATAATATAGAATAAAACTATAAATAAATGTTTTGAAAATCAACTGAATTCTTACACAACCAAGTTTTAAACGTTTCGATGGAGTACACTCTTCGACAGGAGACGAAGTAAAAATATTCATATTTTTAGACAACAAAATAGATTTTCTGATCGGTGAAAAGAGACGAGTGGCAAAATTTTTGGAATCATATAATTTTTCATTTGGACTATAAATAAAGTAAAAGTTAATTAAGATATAAAAAATATGTAAACAGATCTAAACTATATATAAAATAAAAAAATATTATACTTATTATATCTAAAACAAATTACTTACATGGGACATAAATTATTGTCAAAAGTTAAAGTATAACGCATCATACTGTGACAAGACGACCTTCGGAAACCATCTTCATCATAAATCGAACAATCTCCATTAAAGTTTTCAATTTCTAAATTGGATTTATCTAAAAAAGACGTTCCAGGTGGTGTTCGGTGTATTTTATCCCTTTTCGCGAAAGGATCCATTAGACGAAATTAAAATAGTTACAAGGTTGTGAACTATAATCGATAGCTACATTTAAACATTTTATATAATTTTACTTAATTAGAAATATTAATTATTGCATTTAACAAATAAACCTTAAAAATATTTATTGTTTTTATTGTTACATTTTTTATTTATATTAATAATTATAAGTAGGTTTTTGGAATTATATTTAAAGACAAATTGTTAATTATATTAAAATTAAAATTAATTTATTTACATTATTTATTAATTAAATAAATTAAACAATGAATAGCACCTTTGAGAACACGGGAGGTAACTTGAATACAATATTCGAGATGTGGCCTTATATAAAGCATGTATAATGAACGTACACAGCCGGGAGGAATATATTTTAAAGAACATTTAAAAAAATTATTAGTTTAAAACTCTTTTGTGCGGTTAGGGTATGTTAAGCTAAAAAAAAAAGTAAAAGTTACACCTAAATCTTTAATACAAAGAACTTAAGTAATGACAGACTTATTTGAAGCAGAAACTCTAAAGGTGTTGCCCGAGGGTCTCCCAAAGCTGATACGCTTACATTTAGAAAGATTAAAAAAAAGCGCATTTATGGAATCCCAGTTCTAAATATTGAACATATTTTGTTGTAAAAACTCAGGGTTTGAGCCCCATATCTTAACATCTTCAGCATCAAACAAGATGTTAGATTGAACTAGACAAGGCAAATCGTTAATAAATAGGATAAAAAGCAATGGATCAAGAACCGAACCTTGGGAATTCCTGAGGTTATCCTACAGCAATTGATAGGTCACTACCTAACCTAACTCTGAAATACCATGAATAAAGATAGTCGCTTATTCAATTATGTAGGGGCCCCATAATACCAAAAGACTTAGCTTATTCAAAAGCAAATATGGGAAACTTTATCAAGCCTTGCCAAAGTCGAAATATATATCATCAATAGAAGAAGTGTGTTTTAGTAGAAAAATAAAGCTGTTAGTATAATGAAGTAAATTGGTAAAACAGGAGCATTAGGACAGGAAACCATGCTGAAGCGAAGCTTCCAGTTAAAGTTAGCTAGATAAAACCTTATACCATTGAAATCAGTCCTTCGAATATCAGGGATAGGAACGCTAGTTAAATTAGTCATACGTTTAGAGAGATAGGAAACAACTACTTTAAAAGAAAGGAGGAAGTGATCATTTTATCCAAGAGGAGGTAGGTAAGAAATAAAATCTACTTTTAAAGGGTCCTAAGTAAAGACTAGATCCAAAACGGATGGAGAGGAACCAGGTTTATATTTTGTGAGGGATAAAATATGCTGGGTGAAAGCATGTTTGATACTGAAATTTAATAAATTGGAGTCAAAGATATTGGGGGAGCTAAATAAATCCTAATTGATAAAGGGTGTATTAAAATCACCTATAATGATAAAATGTTAATGAGGCAAGGTAGTTAAGGAATGAAGATTTTAAATAAAAACTTCATCAGAATGCTTGGAGAAGAAAGGGGCGTAGAATAAATACAACAAAAATTGAAACATTAGTGCTAAGATGGATAGCAACATAAAAAAAGTTATAATCATCCCAATGATTATAGTTCGATAAAGACACAATAGAGAAATTAATTTCATTTTTGATGTAGAAAAGGCAGACACTACATCTGCCTTTTCCAGAGTTTAGGTGCATTATATTATAGCTAAAAAGAGATATCTCACTGTCAAAGATTTTATTTATAAGTTAAGCCCCTGTACTGCTTATAAGAGTGGGATTATGGTCAGAAACTAAAACATGGATTTCCACTAATTTATTAACTAAACATAAAGCATTTGTGTAAAGCGATTTAAAAGGGGTTTAAAAGTTAGGAGTGCGGCAAATTGCTTTAAATAGAATATGGCCGGGATGTGAGGGTGACTCCGAGGCGTTCTGACTCACAGAAATAAGAGAGTCATGATTCAAGCTAAGCGGGGTCAGTTTTACTATAGGGAAAGGTAAAATATTACGTATTGGGTCTTTAAATTTTAAAGCTGTACGCTCTTCATACACTGGATCCTTAGTTAATCCAATTCCAGGATACTGAAAATAGATGAAACGCCATTTGTAGATAATGTCTTCTGCGGCGTCAGGAGAGTCGCAAGAGACAACAATTGTGGGGGGGGGGTGAATGATGTAGCTTACAAAATATGCGAGAGATTTGGAAATTAATACCAACTAGGGAACATCTACCTCGCTGAAATTAAGAGCACTAATCCGATATTCATTTCATGATTACATTGAAAGCTCTTTTAGCATTAATAGCTAGTTGCTTTGCAACTAATAAACTTTTTTTGTGAATAGCAACTTGAGTAACAAGGGAAGATGCCAAACGCTTAGCGATAGTCTTTTTGAGCATATTTCGCTTTTCTAAAATAGTATGAAAAAAATATTTAAATTTCTATTCACAACTCTGCAATTTGACTATTGCATTATTTAATTTAGTGGTATAAGACTTGTTTTTAATAGTGGAAAGTAAAATAACATTACATATGGGCTCAAAATTAACATCTTGAGCAGAATGCACAACCTTATTGGCAATAGTTTCTGAGAGAGGAGAACCCCCAATTCTGATTCACCGAGACAATTTTAGTATTTAAAACCTATGCTGCTATTGGCGAATCTTAGATAAATAAAAGGGAAAAACCAAAACACGTTTTATAGAACCATTTTTTGCAGAATATGCCAAAACTTCCAGATTTCACTTTTTTTTTACATTTTTTAAAACCACAGGCGTCAGTTTTGGTTGCACACATTGATAAAAAATAATATAATACCAAAACAAAAATATTACTAAACAACGCTAAATGATAATTGTTAAAACAAGTAAAAATGGAAAACAAATAAAAAAGTTTAGGTATGTTTTATACAGATGTATACAAAATAAGCAATTGCACATGTTGCACAATTGACACAAAACACTGAAAAAAATACCAAAAGCTGATAGAGATTTGAAGCACAATTCAGGCAAATGAACAAACACAGATTCACAATTAACACAGCTCACAAAATGCAATTAACACTAAAAATAAAACAAAAAACAAAAAACAATGACACGTATAATGAGCAAAAGCAAAAACAACAATAAACTTTTGATTAATACGTTATGCAAGCGTGACACAGTGATTTAAATATGTGCATAAGTGCATAATTTTTAAAAGTAACTTTTAAAAAAATAAATAACAATGTATCTTTTTAAACGTTTTATTATGTTAAAAAAATTATTATTTCTTAAAATTGTTACATTAATTGTCTATGATTTTTTTGGGGTTTTAATATTTATCTTATTTTTTCTTGCTGATTTATAATAATTTACAATAAATCCTAATTGTTGTTTATTTTATTTTACATATTTTTTTTCAAAACTAAAGAAAAGGGCTTTAATTTATACTTCATTTGTCGATAATTCGTTGTTAAGCTATTTAACAAAACTTAGTTCTTAGAGAAAATTTGCTAATGTTTTAGGATGGTGCTTAAAATTTATACACAATGGTGAATTAAAAAAACATTATCAAACAAATATAACTATTAAATATTTAAATATTTTGAACATTGAAGCATTGGAAAAAGTAATTTTAAATTTATTTTAACGTGCCGTGTTCTACAAAAAAATAAAAATGTTTAAAGATGTAGAATATGATACCCAAATTAATATAAATAATCAGCCAGTTTTATTATTACAAAATGTGTTTGGCAAATCAATCACAGGAGATAAATTTAAATTTAAATTAAAAAAAAGAAATACTGGAAGTAAATTACTTGGTAAAACCACTTTGCCTTGTAAATTTAAGCAGTTAAAATTTTAAAATATATTGCAAAAAAATACACTATCCTTCAATACTCAACATCTAGTAATCCTACCTATCAAACATTTTGTTATTTATTTGTTTGTTAATAATTATTGCAACAATAAAAATTCTGACTTAGTCTATACAACGGCTTTTTTGTATGCCCGCTCAAACAAAGTACAAATTTAGTCTTATCGAATTTAGTGTAAACATTATGTTTACTTAATTGTGCAGGCCTGTTGAACAAGTTGTGCCCTTGTGTCAATTGTAATTAACTGGGATTGTTTATCTATTGTCTTGCCATCTCTTTCAATAAGGTTTGTGCTTGTTTGTTGATTTTTTTTGGTTGAGTAAAACATTAAATTTTTAGTAATTTGTCAAGCCTGTAGTTACAACACGTCATGTTTATGTGTAAATGGTAATTAATTGAATTTGTTTATACAATAATTATATAATTTACTACCCCCTTTCTTAGATGTAGTAATTAATGTTGTATTAAGTTTATTAAATTTCTTAATCCATTTATTTAAATTATTTGTTTTTTAAATTGTAAATTTATTATTAATGCATGCCATTGAAATACATAATTGTATGTTTAGTGTAAGATCTCACTGAGATCTCGGCCCTGATTTCTTTTAATTTAACTTGATACGAATAATTATCAACACCCCAGCTAATTGTAATTAAAAGAGCTTTTGTGTAATCTAAATTGTCGTTCTGCAATTTATTATTACAAAATAATTCAAAATTACATACCAATGCTGTTTACTAACAGAAAAAAATAAGACACAATATACTCACAAAACCACAGTCACGTTAACAACAAACGTAATAAATTCAAATACAAAAAGGCGCTTCAAAATATAAGTTTAAATAAAATCAAAGTTGTTTAAATGTACAAAGATATAAAAATCGTAATCAAAATAAAAAAATATTATTATTTTAAATATTTCGTTCCAACAGTAACATATAGTTCAATTTAAGCGTCAAACGTTCTTGTTTGCTCTGCACCAAATTTTGTTTATTCCGTCGATATTGACCAAGCGTAAATTGCATAATTCTGGTCAAAATTAAATACTATTTAATAGAGAATAGTGAACAACGTTGAAAAATAATTAACTCGTGTAATCATCCAAACTAAACGTTAATAAACATACATAATTTCTTGTGTTCAATTTATTTATGCTTTAAGGATAGTGTTAAATTAAAAGTAATGCTTAAAAAGCACCAAAAAATTAACTTAACATTTTTTTGTATATTTGTGCTTATTTAGTTGTTTATAACTATGTGTCAATTTGGCACTTGATTAAAATTTGATTGTAATAACGTGAAACAATTAGCCGTAAACAGTTTTCTATTATAATTAACATTGTGTTTATTATTATTATTATTATTATTATTGTTATTATTATTATATAACATCAGTTGTTTTTACTAATATTGTATTGTATTCTATATAACTATTATATATATGTTGATATTGTGTTTATTGATGTATATTTAAAAGTTGTTGCATTTATACTAATATTATATTGTAGAACCAAATGTCAACAATTATCAGTTTTTTAATAAAGAATATTTTATATTTATTATTATTAATATTATTATTATTATTATTTTAAATTATTTATGGTTATTGGCTTAGATACTTTAGTAGAAGTAGTTTTCAGCACACAAAAAATATGTACAATTATAAAAATATAATACAATTAGCAGTATGTAACATCAGTCTAAAATAAATAAATAAATAAGTAAAATTAAATTTAATTACACAGGCTGAAGAAAAAAAAAGTTGTAAGTTTTATTTCAGTAGATATTTGAAAAACTTTTATTGACTAATAATAATAAGGTTTTCTGCGTTTCCGTTTAAATTGTCTAGCTTAATCAAACATGTCAATTGTAAAATACAAAATTTTACAATATCTTTTAGCAGTAAACATAATATTAAAACCGAACTTAAGTCCGCACTTAGTACACGTAGTAGCGGTTGAACCTACGTCCATTAGGCAAAAATTATTTGCTGTAGTGCTATTTTACTTGTTATATATATATATAACAATACAGTTTAAACAAAAAAAAAATTAATGATTAACTAAACAGTAATTATAAAATTATTCTATCTAAAACATATCTGTATGTTAATGTCTACGTACTGTATTATAAACAGTAATTATAAAATTATTCTATCTAAAACATATCTGTATGTTAATGTCTACGTACTGTATTATAACGTAATATTTAAGAACAATTATAATATATATTATAAATCATATTGTTATTATTTTCAACAATAATATATATATATATATATTATTATTGTTTATATATATATCCAATAACAATATATCAAAGTGCAATTACATTTACATAGTTCAAAGTATAATTTAGCATTCAGAGATTATTTTACATTTAGTGTTTTATTGAATTAGAAATATCTTTGTTACAAAACTTGTATGGCCTTTAATATTAAAATGTTAGTACAGATGTAATATACGTTTCCAAAGTAATATTATTCCCCTTTATGTATATTATAGTGCATTTGACAATTGAATATATGCTAGTTTTTGAGTATATTAGACTATGTAATTTAATTTAATTTTTAACTGATGTTACATGTGACATAAGTGAATTCAATGTTTACCTACTATAATCTTAAAGTATATTAGCACTTGTTACTTATCTTAGACATATCTAACGCTTATTAATAAGTACCTTAGATAATACATTACTAAATTATATAAATTTAATATTATTTGCAAAAACATTTTAAATATAATACACAATAACATTTTTAACAAAAAAACACAATACCACTATTATGAAAACTTAAAAACAAACATAGTTAATTGGTTTTTAAAAATAGTTTTATCTACTAAAATACATAAATATACAAAATAAAGGTAACAAACTTAATGTCAGTAATTTAAGTGATATCCACGCTTTTGTTCAACTTCTGCAAGCCGCTTGGGGTAGGAATCTACCAACGTACCAATATAGTCCTTCAAAATGCAATTTTTGTACATTATAATTAATTTTTACGTCAGTTTCCATGCAGTTTACCTCACGTTTTAAAATATTAAAAACGTTTTTAATTACATTGAAGTCTGGACTGTGTAGAGAAAGTTGAATAAAAGTAAGCTTTTTGCTTTTTAAAGCTTTTGTGGTTTAAATAAAGAAAACATATAGTAAATTGTAAGTCATATTAAAATACACATTACCACTTTTGAAATATGCACAGAAGCATTGTCTTGAATAATTGTTAATTATCCTGTAACATTTCTAAACAGCTCATTATGAAACAATTTTCTGAATATTTGTACAAATTCTGCGCTGTTTAAATTGCCAATAGTACGCATCCATTTTGGAGACTGATTGTACTTAATTGCAAAATAATTTTTGACACATAAAGGATGTGCAACCTCTACAGCTGTACAAGTGTGGTTGAATAAAAAATTTGGATTATAAATATTTTTTGAGTGTTCAGTCTATGGTTTGTAGGATATTGCACACTTATTTACAAATTATATTGATCGTTAAAATGACGATGAATAATGTTTGCAGTTTTTGGCAAGCTCCACGTGTTGTAATCTATAGGCAAAACTTAGTGGAGGTTTATTAACAGCCGCTTTAAAAATGAAGTCTTTAAATTTTATCTTCCTTTTTACACTTGGATAAAAAAATTCTTTTATGTATTACTTTTTTATTTGTTTTACATTTATTGTTTAGTTTGTTTAAGCTGCATAATTATAAACTGATCATCTTGTTTGTTTGTTGAACATTTTCTTCCAACTGTGGGTGATTTGGGGCTTGTTCTATTGTTCAAAATGTTGTAAACAGTTAAAACATTTATTTTAATTTTTGTGCCCTTTTTGTAAAAACTTTGATCTAATTCATAATTATGGAAAGAAAAATAACAACACTGAGCTATTTTAACCATACGTATTAAGTGTGCGAAAATAAGAAGCTTTTTTATCAAAATTACAAAGTTTAAAAAAGAAAATAAAAATTGACCATGTGTTTAACTTATTAAAAATAATTTAATAATAATAATAAAAAAATTGTTTTAAAACTCTTTATATTAAAATACTTTTAAAATAAAGTAATTTTTGATTATTTACAAATACAGTGCAAATTTGTAAATATATGTATAAACAGTAATTTTATTTCAAAAATTATTATTTTTAAAATAAAAGGAATATAAAATTAAAAAATATTTTTTAATTATAATATTTGTAAATAAATTACATTTTAAAATATTTATTATATTTTAATTAAAAAAAGTTAAAGTTTAGGCATCGCATTACCAGCGTATATATCAAGGTTATATATATATTTTTTAAATGTAGGGCATCAATCAAATCTTTATAATGTGTAAAATATTTTTATTTTAAAAATATACATTAATCTATTTTACAACCAAAAATATTAAAAAATATTAATTGGAATGACATACGTTACCTACTATAATTGTACCTATTTTTTATGTACTGAAGACTATTTTTAATGAAATATCTAAGTTAATAATAATAATAATATGCACATTTACATAATATAATTACAATTGTATACATAATGTACACATAATATGCCAGAGTAGTTAAGCGCTTAACTTAAAACTGAGTGGGCATCGGTTCAAATTTGACTACTGGCCAACATTCAATTTTGGTAAAATGTTTACTGTTAAAAGATGCTTTTTGTAAAACATTTAAAGTAGTAAACGTAAATTTAAAAATAATTGTCCGTAGTATGCTTATTTTAATTAATTTTTAATTTAGTAACAGTTTTAAAGCTACTTAACCACATGCATTGTTTATTAGTATATATATATATATATATATATATAATAAAATTATTATTTATACATTTTTTAATAATATAAAATATCAATGTGCTATTATATTTATGTTGTTTAAAGTACGTTCTAAAATTTACAAATTACTTTACAAATAATGTTTGTATTGAATTAAATTTGTGCATCTTACTAATGTTTTATAAAATAAAATAGTAGTATAAAGTTAAAATACATTTTTAAAGCAATATCATGCTTTATTATGCATATTATAACGCACATACCATGTCAATTTTTAAGTGTATTAAATTATGTAATTTAATCTTATTTTATTTTGACTGGTGTTACATACTGCTAATTGTATTGTATTTTCTAATTTTACATATGTTTTGTGTACTAAAGTATTTCAGCCACTAATAATAATAATAATAATAATAGTAATATTAATATTGTATACATGTACAAATTATAATTGCAATTGTTGTGCTTACATAATAGATGTAAAATAATTTTTTTTTAAAATTAATTAACAATTATAAAGTTACTTAATTATATGCATAAATACTATTGCTTATTGTGTAAATTAAAAACAATAAACTACACTATTTGTTAATTTATAAAATATAAATAAAATAAATTATATTATTTATTAGCAAACAACAAGAAAAGTTTAATCAATTTTTATTACAAAAAGCATAAAAACTAAATTTTTTAATAATAAAATTAAACATTAAAAAAATTAATTTATTAGAAAAAAAAATTAAATAAATATGTAATAAAAATTATTCAATAAATATTATACAAAACAAAATGGTGATATGTTATGCTAAATGTAATTTACTTTCATCAGGGTTTTAATTGTATATAAAACCAGTAATCTTACAAAATTTTCTTTAATTCTAATTAAATTTGTTTCGTTTAGACTCAAACTTAATTTAAACATACAACGGGTTAAAACAAAAATAATTATACATTTTATTTAATAGTTATATTAATGGTAATATTTATTTTAAATTTAGTAAAATAAAACAAACCATAATAAACATATTTAAACTTTAAAACATATTTGTTTAAATTATATGTTTTGTTAAAATTTAGATTTCGTAATATTATATCAATGGTTTAACTAAAAGCATATTAAAAAACCTAAACCAAGCAGTTACAAACACACGTCTTTACATTTATTATTTAATATTTTGCAATAATTATAAAAAAAACGTAAATATTATCAAGTGAATATTTGCAATTATTTATTAATGAGAACAGAAATATGTATTAATTACCGATAACCACATCAATAATAAAATAATTTCTAAACGTTTATAAATTGTAAACACATATATTTATTAATAAAAACAAATAATTTTGTTAAAATAAAATATTAAATAAAATACTTTTTTTAAAGTGTAAAATATATTTTACTTAATTATTACTAAATATTTCTATTATTAAGTATTGCGGCAAAATAAACTAAACACTCTGTTCCAAGTGGTAGCAACATTATAAGCTAAATTGCAATATGTTGTAATGTTTTGATAATTATTTATTTAATCAATATTTTATTTTTAAATTTAAAAATTTAATTTATTTTCCAAAACAAAATAGCATGTAACAATTATTTTATAATAATTAGTTAAAACGTACGTCTTTAGTTCTTATTTCGTCGGTATACAATTGCGAATTTTAAATTATAGTTATAAAACTTATAGAAAATACAATTATTGGCATTAAATTTGTTAAAAATAACGGCCATTATTTAGGCTTTGTTTTTAATAAATATACTAAAATTAATAATACGATTATGATTATTGTAATTAATAACATTAACTCATTTTGTACATATAAATTAAACATTACATTTATTCCCTTATTTCTATGTTTTATTTATACAAACGTTTAACACAATAAATTTAATTTTATGTATGAGTTTGTACTAAAATTGTGGAAATCAACACTTATGTTGGTTTTAAATATTTTGATATTTTACTGAATAAATTAAACTTGTTTGGTTTGATTATATTAGGTATATTTATTAAAACCTAAGATTGTGTTTCTACATTAGACAATTAAAGAACCTATGCGCTTGTGTACATATTATTAATTTACACTTTGAAGCTACATTATAGTATATTGCTTTTTTTAAAACACAATACAATTAGCAGTATATAACATCAACCAAAATTAAATTGTATAATTTAATACATTTATAAGTAGCGAATAAGTGAATGAATGTTTGAAAAATAGAATTAACAAATTACAAACACTATTAATTGATTAGACAAAAACATTTTATAATTTACATAAGTTTGTGTAAAAATTATTATTATCTTTGTTAAAATTAGGTAGTAACCTTGTCAAATACAAAAAACATAAATTAAAGTACACATATGTTTAGTAATTAATTTGGTAAAATTACAATAAACCACATAATTTGGAAATACAATTATTAAACATTAGCTAATATGTACAAATAACATTTTTTTGAGAATATTATCGTTAGGAATGCCAACAAATTGGCTGATGATGACAATACATTTTTTAACTTTTTGCAATCCTTTTTTTAGTTCCAGGAATAATACGGGAAAACAATATAATATAATGTAGCTTCAAATATAATTAGTAATATGTAAACAAACGCAAATGTTTTTTATGCATATAATGTAGTAACACAACATTGAGTTTTAATGAATATACATTAATTTTAATAAATCAATTGTAAAAATATATAAATATAATTCAAAAAAAAACTATTAAATAAAAGAATATTTTTATAGTTTTGTTTAAAAAAATTTTATTATAACATTTTTTATACTTTATTATTATTGTATAAGCAGCTTAGTGACAAATTACTAATATATGTAACATTATTCTTTTACGCAAGCAGGAAATTAAAAAAAGTGCTTTTAGTTTAAAAAAAAAACTTAATGATCCAATATAATAAAAATAAATTATTTTAAATTTAGTTTCTATTAGTGCAATAATTGTGTAATCTTTTTAAGTAAAAAAAATAAAAAACGCACCTGTACAAAACATTTTGGTCAACAAATTATAGCATATAATTAAATCTTACAATATATAAAATAATAAACTTTTTATTTATACAGACATTTAACACAGTTAATTTAATTTTTTCTATTAGTTTGCACTAAACATGTGAAGATTAACATTTCTGTTAGTTTTCAATATCTTGGTATTTTACTGAACAACAAACTTAAATTTATTAAAACCTAAAATTGTGTTATTACATTAAATAGTTAAAACATTTTGTGTTTATTTACATATTATTAATTCATATTTCAAAGCTAAATTATAGTATATTGCTCCCCCGTATTATTCCTGAAACTAAAAATAAAAGATTGCATAAAATTAAAAAATGTGTTACCATTGTTAACCAATCTTTGGGCATTATTTACAATAATATTCTCATTAAAATATTTCTTCTACGTATCAAAAAATGTTTTTAATTTAATAATTGTATTTCTAAAAACATTTGTTTTATTATTATTATTTTAATAAATAAATTGCATTATGAAATACGAAAAAATCACATATCCGCTCCAAGTGCAAAACAAATGTAAACTTTAACTTATGTTTTTTGTATTTAACAAGGTTACTATTCAATCCTAGCATAGTGTATAGTAATCTATATTTAAATTTATTTATATTATAAAGTATTTTTAATCAATTAATGTTGCCCGTAATTTATTAATTTAGTTTTAAACATTTATTCTTCTATTTGTTAATTTTAAGTGTATTAGCTTATGTAATTTAATTTTCTTGAAAGATATTATATAATCGTAATTGTATTAAATTTTATAATTTTAATTATTTTTCTGTGTTAAAAACTACTTATATTAAACCATTTAAAATAATAACTATACTAAATATAACAATAATTATATATGTAGTATTTTATGCATTTATTTGTTATATATATATATATAAAATACATTTTTAATTTAGCTTACACAAACCTTCAATTCAATTGACTCAACTTCATCCAAAGGTTTGTATTAAAAACGTGGAAATTGACAATTATAATAGTTTTTAATATTTTGGTGTTTTACTGAATAACAAACTTACCTGGTCTAATTAGATTAACTATTTGTTCACAAAAACTCGAGGTTTATGTTACTACATAAGACGTTTAAGGAACCTGCGTGTTTGCCAACATGTTATTAATACGTATTTTAAAGCTACATTTTATCCAATAATATTGTATTGCTCCCCTGTAATATTTTTGGGACTAAAAAGAAAAGATTTTATAAAGTTAAAAAAATGTATTACCATAATTAGCCAATCATCAAGTACTCCTTACAATAACATTCTTTGTGAAATAATCCATCGACACTTTAAGGAATGTTTTCAATTAATCAGTCGTATTTCCAACAACTCCAATTATCCACTTTATCGTGATTTGAGCAAATTATTTGCATCGGGAATAACAAGAAAATCACATATACACGTTAAATGCAGAACCAATGTGTACTTAAATTCATGTCTGCCGTATTTAGCAAGGTTACTATCTAATCCCAACAAAATTCAAAGTGACCTTTATATTAGCCTATCCAAATCATAAGTGTTTTTTTGTTTTCTTTGGTCTGACCAATTACCGTTGTTTGTAATCTGCTCATTTTAATTTGCGACCATTTATTATCCTTTATCCAGGGTATTATTTTATTAGCCATGCTTACTCATGAGTCATAAATCATTCGCATTTTATGTATACTGACATATTTGCACACTATTAATTATAGTGTCCCCTAAATAATAACATGCCTTTTTATGCATATCATATTAAACATGACTTTTGAATATACATTGATTTTGAGTTTTTTTAATCTTTTTTTAGTCTATGTAATTTAACCTTACTTTACTTATTTTTTTGACTGATGTTACACACTGCTAATTGTATTGTATTTTTATAATTGTACATATTTTTTTGTGTGCTAAAAGCTAATTCTACTGAAGTATCTAAGCCAATAACCATAAATAATAATAATAATAATTATTATTGTAAGTAAATATGTTAAATAATAAATAACAATTAGAATGTTAAATTATATTACTTTTTAATAATATATTTATATTTATATAATAAATTAAACTATTTCAACCACAATTTATTAAATAAAAATAAAGGGCAAAATACAATTTAGTTAGATATAACTTTTGAAATATAATAAACTAATCAGCGTATAAAACATTTAAGTTGAAAAAACAAAAAAAGAAGGCTTTTTACTTAAATTTCCATAGCAAAAATAAATATCCAACAATATGTATATATATTGCAAAAATATAATAAACCACACGTATATATAATTTCTTTTATAACAAGTTTGCAATAAATTATTATGTATATATTTGCAAGTATCTATTAATAAAAAAAAAATTAATTAAATGCATAAAATTTTATTGTTTTTTAAAACATCAAATAAACAAATACATTTTACTATGTTATGCAAATATAGCACAAACATTTTAATAACATAGATTAATTACCCATAACCACATCATTAATAGAATAACCCATATAATTGTATAAATTGTAAACATATATATCTATTAATTAAAATATATATTTTTTGTTAAAATAAAATATTAAATAAAATATTTTTATATTGCACAATTTTTATAAAAATGTAAAATATATTTTACACATTAAATGTTTTTATTCTTAAAATCGGCGACAAAATGAGTTAACTATTCTGTTCCAAGTAGCTAGAACATTATTAACCAGATTGCAATTTGTTGTATTGTATTAACAATTATTTATTTAATTAATATTTTATTGTAAAATTTCTAATATTTAGTCATTTTTAAAACAAAACATTATTTAACAAATATTTTATCGATTAGTTAAAACGTACGTCTTTACTTCTTATTTTATTTGCAAATATTTCGTTAAACATTGCTAGTAACAGAAGGCATAAAGAAAATGCAGCAATTAGTATGACTAACTGCGTTAATTTAAAATTAAATTTAAATTTAAATATATATATAAACAATGGTAAAACAATTTGTACTATTGTAACTGACGACAACAGGTAAAATAGAATCTTTTGATTTTCAACACAAGTGATGCAAGATCCAAAAGTAAATGTGATATATACAACCTATAAATATATTATACAATATTACAAACTTATCAATAAATTTAAAATACATAATTGTAATAACTTTCCTAAGTACCAAATACAATTCATCAAAAACAACTTGGTTATAAATTTTTAATTAAACATTATAAATTATTGCAATAATTAATTTATCCTTTTAAATATTTAAATATTACGTTGTTGCAATTTGTAAATAAGTGTTAATTATTAATTTAAGTATTATAAATTAAACAATTATTTTAAAATAAATTATAACAAGCAATAATCATAATTTTTTTAGTGTTTGAAAATAAATTATTGTATATATTTAACCTAAAAAAATATTTTTTAGAACATTTTTTATAAATTACATTATTATTATTTTTTAATTAAAGAGTTAAAACATTAAAATCATTTATAAAATTTGTCAAATATGTCTTTTTGAGTTTATTAAATTTTAATGGATTAAAATAATTTATTTTATAATAAAATAAATAAACATATTTTTACATTTGTATTATATTTATAAATGATTAATAATTATTTTATGTTAAAGGGTATTTAATAAAAAAATTAGAATATAAAAATAAAATGAGTTTTTAACTATTTAAACAAAAGTGTATTTTAAAATAGTAACACAAATGTATAATTAACAATCAATTAATTTTTTGATATAGCAAAAATTATTAAAAAACATTTTATACAAAAACATACCACAATGGAATAAATAATGTAACTCCAAACATGATTAAGATTAATGTATGTAACACAACACCATAATGCAAACAGCCAACTAATAATAATAATAATAATAATAATAATATATACATATATACACACACATATATATATATATATATATATATATATATATATACATTTTTGTTCTTATTTACGTGTATAAAACTTACAAAGCAACTATTACAATAAGCGAAGAAAATTTAAATCCTGTGATTAGTGACAATCTAATCATTTTGGTTATTAATAAAATACAACTTACAAATATGATGTCAAATATCCAACAGCAAAAGTAAACGTCAAACTGCTACACAAAATTATAAAAAACTGTTTAATCAAAAGCACATAGAAATAACTTGATGTTACGTACTTTAAAGTCGGTTTTGCTCATTTCGACTTGTTGATAAATATAGTTTATAAATTTTACGTAATCAAATTTACGAATGCTTTTTAGAATTTAATATAAACACTGCAATATATATATATATATATGCAATATAAGTGCGTTACAACAGTAATGCAAATAAAAAATTAAATTGTAAGTAAAGTGATACATTTTTTTGTTTCTAAATAATCTACGTTTTTATTTGCAAATGTCTCTTTCTGATAAAAATATTTTAGTAAATACGTATTAAATAAAATTAATAAAATATAAATAAATCTTATAAACTAAATTTGAATTATATGTTATTTGTAACATAATTAATATAAGTAGTTGATTATAAAAATTATGCATATATATGTTTACTCAAATTTGAAAAAATACTACTTTGATAGATTTGTTCTAAATAAATAAATCAAATATTTAAAATTAAACTAGTCACAAAATAATAAAATACTTAAAACAATAAAATAATAGAATTGTTTTGTTAACGTTTAGTTAAATAACAATTACGATATATAATTTACAACATACCTTCCCTATTTTAAGTATAAATATATTAAGCCAAATTTACATATATATATATATATATATATATATCAATTAATAAAAATATTATCTATATATTTCTCAATAAACAAAATATTAATGCGAAATTATATTTATATAGTTCAAAGTATTTTTTTAAACATTTATAAACTATTTTACACTTAAAATGTCTATTAAATAAAAATTATTTATTATTAATAGTAAATGGAATAAATGTGTATATGTTAAAAATGTTTATATTACTTTTTACATTAATTGACATTAAAACTATCTTTACCAAAGCATTTGATTTAGTCTAAAGTTTTTACGCTTTCTCAATTATTAATTTTAACAAATTAATAGTTAAAATATATAAATGTAATTTAAAAAACCAACATTAAGTAAGCATAATTATTTGCAGTTTAAATTGCTATCTGTTTATTTTTAACAAAATGTTATTTTAACATTTTTTATATTCAATTATTATTATATATTTGGCTTGTGATCAAATTACTTATGTATATGTAACATTAATTTTGTTTACATAAAAAAACGGTACTAAAAAGAAAAAATTATATAAAGTAAAAATAATGTATTAATCTATCTTTGGGTGTTACTGACAATGATATTCATAATAAAATGTTTTATCTACATTTTAAAGAATAATTTCTAATTATGAATTAAAATTTTAAAAACACAAAATATTAAATTTATCGTAATTTTAGAAAATTGATTGCATTATAAAAAACAAGGAAATAACATATCTATGCTGAGTGCAGAACAAAGTGTATTTAAAATTGTATCCAATTTTAACAAAATTAAAAACGACATTTTTGTAAATCTTTCTAAATTATAAATTTTGTAATTATTTATTTTCTTACATTCAGGTTATATCAGCAAACTAACTGTAGTACGTTTTCAAATTAGCGTTATACTACTTTATGCATATTACAGTTTATATGTACTTATTATTATTTGTTGATTTTAATTATAGCACATTATCAATACATTTATCAATGTTACATATTGCTAATTGTATTGTATTTTATAATTGTACCTATTTTTATGTGCTTAAAGTATACATAACTATTATAATAATATAAATAAAATATTATTATCAACAACATAAAATATTAATATGCAATTATAATTACATAATTTAAAGTAGGTTTTAACACATACACACAGGTTATTTTACAATTAATAATTATATTACAAAAATTGTTTATATATATTATTAAATAAAATAGTCATTAAGATATGTTATACCAGTTTACAATTATATTTATACAGCTGAAGCTATAATTCAACATCTGCAAATTACGTTGCATTTAATATTTAAAGAAAACTAAAATAGTTTTTGTTACAAAATGTTTTATGCACTTCAATATTAAATAAAATAATAATTAAAATATACACATGTACATAACATAATTTGAATTGCCTGCTATATAATATATACGTAGTTGGCTTACATTTATCAATTTTTAATTTAACAACATCTATAAAATTTTTTAAACATTTGTATAAATATTAACGTCTACCTTGTATATTATAACTATTACTAATAAAAATTATAAAATTAAATTACAAACATACTGTTAATATATATATATATATATATATGTCTGCAATTTCTAAAATAATTACAGTTAAAAACAAAGTTGTTAAATTAAAACATCTATAGGAATCACATAATTTAACAAAATTTTCAGCTTGATTATATTGTATACAGTACTTTGTAATAAATAAAATACATTTACCATTTTATTAATGCGCCTGGTTAATATAAAACATATATAAAATGTGAACTTCTTGTAAATTAAAAATTAAATAAAATTATTAATAAAAAATGCAACATCAAATATAAAGAAAATAGATGGTATTCTTGTAAAGGAACCGTTAATCGCTAAATTAGAAAACACGCCATTGCAATAAACATTGCACATCCGTTATGTATAAAGGTATATTTTGAAATTAAGTACACATAGTCTTTAAAATAAATGCGTACAAGTAAAAATTTAAACAGTACTAAATTTGTGCAATTATTAAAAAAAATGTGTTGTAGCAAGTTTTTCAGAAATGCTATAGAACACTTAAAAATAATTCAAAACAATGCTTTAGTGCATACTTTAAAAGTGGTTATGTGTATTTAAATATAATTTACAATTTACTATACCTTTTACTCATTTAGACCCAAAAACTTTAAAAAACAAAAATGTTTCTTTTATTTAACTTTTTTTATACAGTCCAAAATTTAATGCAATTAAAAACGTTTTTAGTATTTTAAAACGTGAGGTGAACCGCATAAAAAAATGTATTTTGAATAACTATATTGGATTCCTATTTAAAACAGTTGACAACAATTGAACAAAAGTATGAATATTATTTAAGTTACTAACATAATTAAATGTTATCTTTATTTTATACAATTATGTATTTTAGTAAATAAAATTATTTTTTTAAATCAATTATTTGTGTTTGTTTTTAAGTTTTTATAATGGTGGTATTGTGCTTTATTGCTAAATCGAATGTAATTGTGTATTATATTAAAAATGTGTTTGCAAGTAATATTAAATATATGTATTTTAGTAATGTATTATCCAAAGTACTTATTAATAAGTGCTAAATATGTCAACATAGAAGTCACTTATGTCACTAGCTGTAAAGCAATTATAGACAGATTAATTATTTATTTATTAAAATATTTTTTCAATAAAACGTGTGCCAGATAATATTAATTTATAATAAAATAATTGTATTTTAATACTTTATTGTATATAAATTTTAAAATAATTAAATAAAAACGGTGTGTAGTTTGAAATAATACTTCGTTTTATTTATCTAATTAAATTTCGTTGTCTAAATGTTTAAATGCATATATAAAATGTATTTTTTACGTCTATCAAATTAAAATGTGTAATTTCATTAGTATAATTTTAATAATTAAAATTAAAAAAAACAAATAAATTATGCAATAGTTTTAACTAAATTATTTTTAATACATATAATCTTAAAACAAACAATTGAACTAAGTACACAGATCTGTTGTTGTTGAATTAATATTTAAGGAACCAATCAATATTTTAATGTCTACTTTTGGAACATTATTTAACATACTTTGTAATTAATTATAAAAGATAATTTTTGTTTTTTTTAGTAGTTTTAGTAGAGACATAGATTTGCACAATTGTTTATTTTAACTTTAGTAAAAATAATACGGTCGCTCACGGGTTTACATTTAATTATAGTTTTAGTAGCATTTTTATTCAACATAATACCAACTCCATGAATATAATAATATTTATGTCCAAAATATAAAATTGATATATCTACATTTTTAAAATAGTTTTGGCTTATTTATTGCATTTTGCTAGTACGCAAATTGTGCATATTTTTGGCATTAAAATTATTGCAAGTCAAAAATGTAGTTTCCGTTCGGGTTACAGTTAGTCCTGTCACCCAGATACATTGCCGTTGTTTGCCAAAATAGCGTCTTATTATTATTTTTGCAGCAATATTAAAATTTAACAAAGGCCAGGTTGCTAACTTTGCGCTTAAACTTTTTTTTTATCCAAATTTGGAACTCACTAGATTGAATTATATTTAATTTAATTTTAACTGGGTACATAGTGTTTTAATAAAACATAAATTTTGAAGATTTAAGTTAATTTTATTAATTTTATTTTTAATGTAAACATAAATTAAATATTACATTTATTATTTTATAATAATAAACTATTTTAATGCTTTGTTTGTTAATACGTGTATAACATGTAGAAAGTAAGTTTTAAATGTTTTATTTTGTTTAAATATTATACGTAAATATGTTTAATTTACTTTTTTATGTTTATTAAACATTAACTCTATTTTAACTTTTTTGAAATTAGTCAAACGTTATTTTTTTAACATTAATTTTAACAATTAAATTGGTGAAATATATAAAAATAATCTAAAATGAGCAGCACTAAATAAACTAAATTATTTATAATTAACATTAATTTTAAACATAGTTTTCTTATAACTTTTTTATATTTATTTTGTTGTTATATAGTCTGCTTACTAACTAATATATATATATATATATATATATATATATTCATTTCATTTAGGTTGGTGACGTGGTCACCTCTTCATTATTTCCCATATTTATATGACATAGCAAACGATCGATTTCGATGGCTTGATAAGCGTAACACAAATGTAGAAGAATAACAAAGTTTCTTGGCTGGTAGACGGCATCCTTGTGACGTCGCCACTGTTCGCAAAGATTGACGAGGCCGCCTGATTTTTTGTCAGGGTTATCTCTCTTAGCCCAAGGGCTACATATGATATACGTATACCTTTAGATACCTTTTAAGTATCCTGGGTGTATGTTCGCACCCACCCGCCGTAGCGGAAGCCCAGTTATACCGCTGTGCACTCGGACCCTGCTGTTATTAGTCTAGATCCCTAGGGGCACCTAGTCCAGGATGCACCACGTGGAGGACTAACAGTCAGGAATATCACCATCATTGGAAATTGAGATTTTTATAAGCATTACTCAAATCCTCAGGGTCATTAGCATCCCATATATATATATATATATATATATATATAACATTTTTGCTTACGCAAATATAAAGTTTAAATAATTTTTTAATTTTAATAAATACGTAATAAACTCATTTCATAAAAATATATTATTTTAAATTTACTTTTTTTTATTAATTTAATAGTAGTTACCACAATAAAAATAAGTAATAAAATAGAAATACAATTAAAATAATACAATAAATAACACTATAATACAAAGAACATTGGGCTAGTAACAATATATATATATATATATATATATATATTTAGACGTATATGTAATTATAATTAAATATAAATATATATATATATTATATATATATATATATTTAGACGTAATTAAATTGTGTACAATTAATATATATATATATATATATATAAATATATATATATTTAGCTAATTAAATTATTATTAATTAAATATATATATATAATATAAATATATAATAAAAAAATAGAAATACAATTAAATATATATATATATATATATACACTATAATATAAAGAATATGTACAATTAAATATATATATATATATATATATATATATATATATATATATATTTATATAAATTATTTACAATTAAATATATATTGTATATATATATATATATATATATATATATATATATATATATATAATTACATTAAAACTTTTATATAAAATATACATATTTATTTTTATTAACATACAAAAAAATTACAAAATAAACATTATAATAAGCAGACAGCAATTAAATCTTTTAATTATTAACAATCAAATATACGGAGTCAACTGTTTAAAAACAAAGGTAAAAATCAAACCGCTATACAAAATTATTATAAACTGTTTAATCAAACGCATATAGAAATAATTTGATGTTATGTACTTCTAAGTTAGTTTTGCTTATTGCAATTTGTTGATATATATATTAAACATTTTACAAAATTACATCTGCAAACGTTTTTAAAATTTTAAATAAACCTGCAATAATAATAATAAATTTATGTGCAATGTAATTGTACGTGCGTTATAACAATAATGCAAGTAAATAAATAAATTATAAATAAAATAACCAATTTTATTATTTTTTACTAATTTACGCCTTTATTTATAAACGTCCGTTAATAATAAAATTATTTAAAGTAAATATGTAATAAATAAAATTAATATTATTTAAATTTTGTAAACTAGGTTTTAATCATTTATTATTTTAAACATAATTAATTTTATTGTTTAATTACAAAAATAATGCATATATTTTTTATATATTAAAAAAAAATTACATTTATAAAGTTAATGTAAATAAATGAATTAGCTATTAAATTAAACTAATTACACAATAAAAAAATGTAAACAATAAAGCTATAAAACCATTTTGGTAATGTTTGGTTAAACAACAATCGTATTGTAACAATTAAACTATTTATTATTATAACACTGTGCAGGGATGGTCTAGCAATACAGCGCTCAATTTGGACCTCGGTGGGCATGGGTTTAAATCCCACCACCGGCAGAAATAAACGGGCCAACGACTGTTAAGTACCTTAGCGGCATACCGGAGTGGTCTAGCGGTACAGCGCTCAAATTTGGACCTCGGTGGGCATGGGTTTAAATCCCACCACCGGCACTCAATATGCGGGCCAACGTTTGAGAAATAAACAGACCAACGACTGTTAAGTACCTTAGCGGCATACCGGAGTGGTCTAGCGGTACAGCGCTCAAATTTGGACCTCGGTGGGCATGAGTTTGAATTCCACCACCGGCACTCAAATGCGGGTTCACGTTTGGCTTTGCTAAAATGCCCACTGTTGAAAGACATGCGCGTTTTCCGTGTAAAACATTTACAAGTAGCTCGAATTCGGGCATAAGTTCGAATTTGACTACCGACACTAAAATGCGGGCCTACGTTTGGCTTTGCTAAAATATCCACTGCTAAAAAGATGTTTCTTAAAACACTTAAAGCCCAAACATGAAATAAAATTATAAAATAAATAAATAAAATAATATATATATATATATATATATGTAATTGCATTTAAACTTTTATATAAAATATACATTTTAGCGAAGCCAGACGTCGGCTTTCATTTTAATGCCGGTAGTGGGATTTAAACACATACCCACTGACGTCCAAATTAACAGCTGTAGTTACAAGTCTATCGCTGTTTGTATTGTAGTGTCATTTATTATACTATTATTTTAATTGTATTTGAAGTTACATTAAATAATGCATTGTGGTATGTTTTTGCATTATATAATATTTTTTATATAGAAATAATTGTCAGTTATGCAGTGTTATTATATTTGATTAATATTATTTAGCATTATTAACTTCAACCTAAATATTAAGTTAATTGTTGTGTATTTTTATACTTTTTGCGTGTATTTTATTACGGTTTATTGTGTAGTTAAACATTTTTTGTAATATGTGTTGTAAAATCAACGCACTAAAACTGAAATGAAATAAAAATGGTAAAATAATTACTTTTTCAATGCGTATAGTGTTAGAAAGTACACAGACGCTGTATATTAGGTGAATACAATATTTATCAATTAACAATGTTTAGTTGTTTTAGTTACATTAATTGCAAAATGCTAATAAATAAAATATTAAATGTTAATGCTATATATATATATATATATATATATATATATATATATATATATATATATATATATATATATATATATATATCAAGTGATGAAGTCATTATCTATATGATTGACAATAACCTAAAATAATAATGTCTAATTGTTATTACATAGTTCAAAGTATGTTTTAATAATTAAAAATTATTTTATATTTAGAATGTTTATTAAAAATGTTTTGTAATTAATAAAAAATAGAATAAAAGTGCATATATATATATAAATATATATAATGCGTTTTCAAAGTACTGTAATCCACTTTTATTGAGAATATATAATAATGCATGTTAAGTTTGAGTGTTTTAAACTATGTAATTGAATCTTATTTTATTTTTTGATTTGTGTTGCATACTGGTAATTGCATTAAATTTTATAATTATACTTATTGGTTCTGTGTTAAAAGCTACTTCTAATAATGTATTTAAAGTAATAATAATAATAATAACCAACAATAGTAGTTATAATGCATATAATAAACATTAAAATAATTACAAATTTAGTCTGATGTTTATATTATTAATTACATTTATTTTGTATTTTGTAAAATAAAACAAAACATGTATAAATATATTTGGATTTAAAAGTTATTTTTATTATTATTATGTTTTTTTGAAACCTTATCCGATAAATTTTGTAACTGATCATAGAAAACATTCTTTAATTTTTTTAGCACAATAAGTAGGAACATAAATTATCACAATTGTTATTTTTAACTCTGACTAAGATAATACAGTTGCTTACTGATTTTTATCTAATTATATTTTTAGCATTTTGCTAATACCCAAAATATAAAAATTGTATTTTTTTATTTTTTGATGAACATGTTATAACTACTAGTTTACTAGAAAAATTTGTGCGTACATTCCATGTTTCAAAATTGGTTTAATTTCTGGCATTAAACATTTTGCAAATCAAAAATTTAGTTTCTTGTTGGTTTTTACTCAATCCTGTCATCTGGATACGTGCAATTAATTTTTTTTCTGAATGGTTTCCTCTTATTGTTTTAGCAGTATTATTAATTTTTTAGTAAAACCAGTTTGATAAACTTTACCATAAACCAGCCTCCTTTATTTAAGCTTGAGACTGATTAAATTAAATCATTTATAATTTAAACTAATCTGGGTACACTGTGTTATATTAAAACAAAATTTACAACAATTTTAATTAATTAAACCAGTTTTAATTATTTTGTAAATAAAAATTAAACATTACATATATTATTTTATGGTAATAAAATAATTTTATGCTTTATTTGTTAATATATTTAGTATAAATACAAAGTATGTTAAATTTGTTTTATTTAAATGTTATGGGTACAATGTATACACTGCAATACGTTGTAGCATTTTGCTAAAGCTACATATTTTACACATATTTAACATTTACTAATACATACTAAGATAAAATGTATCAATACTCATTAAGTAACATTATTTGCAAATATAATTTTTAATTATAATATACAAAAACATCTCTTGCAATAATGCATAATACCACCATTTACTAGAACTTAAATTAAAAACACGTAACTCGTTAAAAAATGATTATATTGACTAAAATGTATAAACGTGTAGCAAAACGTTACAAACTTTATAATGTCAACACTTTAAATAACATTTACTGTTTTTATAACTTCTGCCAATTTTTTCTGGTTTTAGTTCATCATGGTACCACTAAAATTTATTTATTTATTTATTTTATGTTTGCTACTTTAAATGTTTTACAAGAAACATTTTTCAGTAATGGACATTTTAGCAAAACCAAACGAGGGCCTGCATTTTAATGCCGATAATGGGATTCAAACCCATGTCTACCGAGGTCCAAATTCCGAGCGCTTTACCGCTAGACCACCACTTTACAACTTGATTTTTTTTATATTACACAGAATATTCTTTATAAATAATAGGTTAATTTACAACTAGTTATCCTATTCTTTAAAAAAATAAGAAACTAATTCCGGAAAATTAATAAATAAATGTTTAACAAGATTTTTTAGACCAAATAGGTTGAACATAAGGTAAACTGTAAGTTATAGTAAAAAACATATTAACATTTAGTAAGTATACACCGGTGCATTATTTTAAACATGTTTTAAATCTTTTGAAACATTTGGTTAAAATAATTTTGTTACAATAATTTTTTTAATTATTAATTTTTTACTGATAAAAATTTTGTTTGTACCAACTCTAGACTCTTCCTAGTGCATTATCTATATAGTAACACACGCAGCTTATTTTTTACAAAAAATGTATCTTTTTAGCAAATCCATAATACACTTGATTTTAAAATGTTAAATGCGAAATAATAACAAAAGACACATTCTTTTTTAACATTATTTAAAATAAATTTTATACATTTTGGTAAACCCCATTTACCTGAGTTTTTGTGTACAACTAAATAAATAATAAATTATCCCAAATAAAAAAAATAATTTGGGCATTTTATGCATTTTTTAAAATTATTAATACATTAACCAATCAAATGTTTGACCCAAATATTTTGTTTATATAAAGCACGTATTTAAAAATAAATAATTAAATTTTTTTTTAATTAATTAATTTAATAAATATATTAAAATTAAAAAATTTTGAATTTTATATTGCGAGAAAATGTGAGTTTAAATATTGGAGGTAGTCATTGTTTTTATTGTAGTAAATGCTCTAAAGAAACTTTATTTTAGAAAATAAGTTTTATAAAATGTAATTTTTAAAAGTATTAGTTAGATGCTATATAATGTATTCTAAATACAAAAATACAATTTTTTATATGAATGTGCATATAGTTGACTTTCTATTTTACAACATGTGTAATTTACTTTTTTTTACATAAATTGAACATTGACGCTGTTTTAAAATTTTAAATTAGTTAAATGTTTTTAATTTTTATTTATTTATTTTAATAACTAATTTGTTAACATTAATGTTTAAAAAATCGTAAAAACTAAAGATAACTTTAAACCAATTTAAAAAATTAATCATAGTTATTGTTTAATTAATATTTTAAAAAAAATTAAACACTTTTTGAGTATACGTGTTTCGAAACTGTTTAATGTAGTAACACAAAACCAAAGTTGTAAATATGCTTAATATAATTGAACCAAATAAGTCAGTTACTTATTAAAACACCCAAATATTTAAATTTATTAAAATTGTTAATTTTTACTATTTTAATGCGAAAATTTGAACAAGGATAAATAAATTGTGTACATTTGCGTTTTTAATTTTTTACACGAAAGTATTTAAATTATTTTATTAATAAAAACTGAATTTTAAATAGCATTTATTATTAAATAGGTTTAATAAGTATTTTTTTTAAAAGTTAAAACAAATATTTTAATTTTATGTTTGGGTAAACAAAATTAATGTTAAATATATATATGAGTATTTATTCCTCAGGCATTTTATATAATGTCAAAGTTAACAAATATTAAAAATAAACATTAAATAAATTAATTTATAAATAATTATGTTTATTTAATGTTTGCTTTCCTTAAATAACATTTGTATATTTTAACAATTAAAAATAAATTCAGATCAATTTTAAAAAGTTATAATTGGTTTGATAAAAATAACGTTAATTTTTAATTAATATAAAGAAAAGTTATTTTAAAAATTATTATTTTTAAGGAATATAAAATTTTATATATTTTTTAATAACTATATTTGTAAATAAATTATATATTGTAATACTTAATAAATTTGAACTAGAAAATGTTAAAGTTTAAGCAGCGTATGTATCAAGGTTATATATTTTTTATTTGTTTTTATTATTTTATGTTTATTCCTTTGAATGTTTAACAAAAAACATTTTTTGGCAGTGGACATTTTAGCAAAGCCAAATATAAGCCCGCATTTTGTGCCGGTAGTGAGATTCCAACTTATGCCTACCGAGCACTATACGTTTAGACCACTTTGGCACATATTTATTAAAAATGTAGCGCATTAATTAATTCTTAATAATGTGTAAAAAATCTGTTATTTAAAAAAATACATTAATTTATTTTACAAAAAAAAATATTAAACAAAAGTTAGTTAGAATGACATTTGTTGCCTACTGTATTATTTTAACCATATTTGGAGTTTCAATATTTATTGCATTCTGGCAACCGAATCTCTTAATGCACTTACGGTTTTTATTTTGTTACAATAAATAAACTACAACACTATTAAGCAAATAAAAGTTTAATTTAAAATAATATATTTTTATTAAATTAATTTAATAAGTTCTTTTGTATATTAAAAAGTAATTAAAATTTTATTTTTGTGTAAATAAAAAATAATGTTTCACATATATAAGTAATTAGTCATTAAGAAGATTATCTAATAATAATTAGGTATAAAACAAATTACATTAAAACTATATTTAAAGTAATAGAATTTAATTTAAATCATAAATAACATTTTTTATTCAATATTGCTTTTTTTAAATTATATTTATATATTTTAACAATTTATTTGTTAAGATTAATGCTTAAAAATGTAAAGAATAAAAATGACGTTTGTCTAATTCAAAATAGCGTCAATGTTTAATCAATATAAATAAAGTACAGTTTTTCGTATAATATTTAAACATAATTAAACATTTTTGACTTACTTAGTATATTAATAGAATTGGTAATATGTTGAGTAAAAATGCTGTTAAAACTATTATTGGAAAAAAACCCGTGAGTGACTGTATTATTTTGTCCAGTTATATAAGAAACAATTGTGCAAATCTATGTTTTTGCTGAAACTACTATAGAAAATCAAAAGTATCTTCTATGACTAATTATAATAAATGTTGAATAATGTTTTAAGAAAAGACATTAACATATTAATCAGTCGCTTAAATATTAATTAAACAAAAACAGATCTAAATAATTATTTTAAGTGTTAATTTAAAATTATATGTATTAAAGAACAATTTAGTTAAAATTATTACATACTTTATTTATTTTGTCATTTTTAATAAAAAAAATTACATTAGTTAGCTTGTACAATTTAATTCGATAATCGTAAAGAATACATTTTAAATGTGCTTTAAAACATTAACTCAACAATGTATTATTTGAAAGTAGAAACCGTTTTTATTTAATTATTTTACACAATAAATTATTTTAAAATTTTTATGTAACAAATTATTAACAATTAATTATTTCCAAATAAAAATATAAGAAGACGTAAATTGTGAGATGAATTCATTTCGTATATTCTACTATATTTTATTATAAATTAAATTTTTATGGCACATGTTCTATTGCTAATATATTTCAATAAAAAATAATTAATTTGTTCGAAATTAGAATTACATAATTATTTTACAAATAGTGCCATAAGTGACCCCTATGTTTACATAGTTTGATATTAAAATTTTTAGTATTTATTTTAAATTGCTTTGGTTTTAATTTATTAATAATTTTATTACGACCAATTTGTGTAAACGGTTTTTTTTTAAAATAATTTTGTAGCCAGTTTATAATGTAGTCGGGTGTTTCACGTATTTTAAGACATTTAATAAATTTTTTTATTGATATACTATTGAAAGTAAATTTGTAATCTATTAGCATGCAGTAAATTTAACATTTTTATTTGTTAAGGGATTTAGTAAAGTAATAAACAAAACTGGCTACACTATCTACAGTAGAATAATTATTTTAATAAGCAAATTTATTATAATTATTACTAATGTTTAACATATGTTTAAGGTCGTTAAATTCTATTTTTTTAATTAATTTTATAAGCATTAAAATGCAAACAATTGGGAGCTAATGTTTTGAATTTGTTAATGGGACAAAAAATTTCAAAATAAATGTGATTTGTAAAATACGCCAAGTATTAGCCAGTTCATAATTCATAATAGTTTGTTTATTATTGCAGATAATAGAGCAATTGCTGGCATGCAGAGTTTTAATAAATTGCAGCTTATTCCATCAGGTTTAAGTTAAGTCCTTGCTTTAAAATTGTTAATTATTTTTTTAATATTAAAATTGTTAATAAATGTTTAATAATTTTTACTTAATTGATAAATTTCTAATATGTTTGTGTTGCTTGAAGTAAAGTAATTATTTTATTTTTTAGTTTCTATCTTAAATTAATTTGTTTTTTATTCATTAAAAATTTTTTAAATATTTTTTAAAATAAATTGTAAATTTCGGTTTTATAAAAAATAATTATTAACATAGTTATTAAGTTTATTTATTTATAATTTAATTTGTTTGTTTAAGTTTTCCAATGTAGATTATTGACTTATTTATTTACAAAACAAAAATGTTTGAAACAAATGTAATTTGTGAGTTACGCCAAGTATCAGCTACTCCATAATTTATAATAAATAATGACAAATAATGATAGAGCAATTTTTGGCATGCAGAGCTTTAAAAAATTGCAGTTTATTTTATTAGGTCCGAGTAAAGTGCTTGTTTTAAGACTGTTAATTAATTTTTGAATATTAAAGTTTTGTAAAAAATGTTGAATAATTGTTAGTTACTTGATTAAATTATGGTATGTTTGATTTGTTTAAAGTAAAGTAATTTTTTAGTTTTTAATTTAACTTTTCTTTAATTTCTTAAAAATTTTGTTAATATTTTATTAATAGATTGGGAATTACGGTTTAAAAAAAAATTGTTTCGTGTAAACATTTTTAATGTCAATATTTTTATAGTAAAACATATATTTATATATGCAATTGACAATTGAGCACTCAATTTTATTTAACAAATATTTAAATTTAGATTTGGGATTAGTACAGTATTTTTTACTAATATTTGTAATAATTTGTAATAATAAAGCTTTTCTCACGTTTTTTTGTAAATTTTTTTGAAAAAGTCAAAGATCTATCAAGTGCTATAAGATTAATATTAACATATTTATTCAATGATGACTCTTGAATTATTATTGCACAGCTATTTATATGTAATTTATCCGTTATAAAAAATTGCAAATCAAACATTTTATTATGTATTGACCTACAGTGTAATTAAATTTACATTTATTTTAAATACTTGTATGTCTCCGTGTATTAGGAAAACTGTTTAACTTCAAATTTAGGCATTGAAAAAAACAAAAAAAATACAAATCCACGTTAACTACAAATTAAATGTGTACTTTAATTTATGGTTTTGTATTTAACAAAGTTATTATAAAACGTATATGTTATATACTGTTATTTGTAATGTATTTTAAAATTATATTTATTTTTGTGTGTAAAAACTACCTTTATTAAATCATTTAAACTAATAATTATACTAAATATAATAATAATAATACATATATATATATATAATATTTTAATTATTTAATTAATTTTATAATTTTATGATTTACTTTTGTTACACATATGTAAAATAGAATTTTAATATATAAATCATTAGTGTAATGAAATATGTTAACGAGTTAGTTTAGCGGTATAGCGCTCGAATTTGGACCTCGGTGGGTATGGATTTAAATAACATTACCGGTACTAAAATGCGGGCCTATGTTTGACTTTTCTAAAATATCTACCGTTTAAAGATGTTTCTTGTAAAACATTTAAAGTAATAAACATAAAATTAAAAACAAACATTAAAAAAAAACTAAAATGTTAAATTAATTTTATTTTTAATGATATATTTATATTTTTATAATGAATTAAACTACTTTTGCTACAATTGATTAAAACATTATGAATTGGTAAATATTTTTATTTAGTAAAATATAATTTTTAAAATATTAATAAACTTTTTAATTTATAAAACAGATTTTAAAAAATTATAAATTTAAAAAAAATTTAGATATTAATATTGTATATAAATATCCAAAAATATATATATATGTTGCAAAAGTACAATAAACCAGAAGCAAAAATTATATAATTTACTGTTAATTCGTTATATATAGACATGTATAAAACTGCAATTAACTATAAATAAAAACAAAAATAAATTAAATGCATAAACATGCATTGTTTTTTAAAACATCAAAGAAACATATATATTTTAACATATGAAAATAAAGCACAAATATTATAATAACAAATATTAATTACCCAAAACCAACTCAAAAATAAAATAATCCACAAAATTGTATAAATTGTAAACACATATATCTATTATTTAAAAAATATATTTTATGTTAAAATAAAATATTTAATAAAATATTTTTATATTGCACAAAATGTACTAAAATGTAAAATATATTTTACACAATTATTACTAAGTGTTTTTATTCTTAAAAGTGCAGCAATATGCACTTACTACTCTATTTCAAGTAGTAATAGCATAAGAAGCCAAAGTGTTAAAATACATTGACAATTATTTATTTTATTAATATTTTGTTTTAAAATTTATAATTTTTATTAATTTCCAAAATAAAACATTATGTAACAAACATTTTATCAAAATAGTCAAAACCTACATTTTTAGTTGTTATTTTATCAGAAAATGTGAAATAAAATATTCCTATAACTATAATACATAAACAAACTACAACACTTGATACAATAAACTGCTTTAATTTAAATTTAAAATGATATATATATATAAATAATGGTAAAATATTCATTAATATTGTAACTGACAGCAACAAATAAAACATGATATTTTGATTCTTTACACTATTAATACAACATCCAAGAGCATATGTGGCATATATAACCTATAAATAAATAATATATAATTACAAACAGATTAAGCTATTTAAAATACATAATTGTACTAACCTGTATATTACAACAAATTTAAATATTTAAAGTTAAATCAATTATTATCATTGCAATTACTTGTTAATTGGAGCAAATTTAATTATTTGAAAACAATTTTTAAATAAATTTTATGTAAACATTATTGATTATTACAATTGTTAATTTATCTTTTTGAATAATTAAATAATACTTTGTGTACTAGTGTCAATTATTTATTCACATATTACAATTTATATAATTATTTTAAATTAAATTATAATCAGTAATAATTCTAAATTTTTTTAATGTTTGTAAATAAAATTATTGTATATATTTAAATTAACACAAATATTCTTTAAAACATTTTTACTAATTACAGGACGTTTATTGAACGCAAATGCTGGAAACCAAACATTATTCAATTGCTTTAAAAAAGTTTAAATATTCAAACATTAACGTTATTTATAAAATTAGTTAAATAGTAATTGTAGTAAATCTATTTATTAAAATAATAAATTGTAAAATAAAATATATAGATATAAATATTTATATTTGTATTATATATATAAATAATTAATAATTAATTTTATTTTAAAAGTTATTTAAAAATGTAAAATTAAAATTTGTATATAAACTATTATCTAAATTACTTAAAGTATATTAAAATAATAATAATGCGTTTTCAAAAATTATTTTTGTTTTTATAAAAAACATATTTAAAGGCATTTAATACACAATCATACCATAAGGCAATAAGTAATATACTTCCAAACAATATCAATATCAACGTAGAATAAACAACACCATAATACAAACAGACTTAGACTAGTAACAACAAATATATATATATATATATATATATATATATATCTGTAAATGTAATTACATTAAAATTTATATATAATATTAACATTTATGTTTTTATTTACGTATAAAAAACTTACAAAACAGCTTCTACAATAATTGGACGACAGTTCATTATTTTCATAAGTGACAATCTAAAAATGTTGGCTATTAATGCACTACAACTTACAAATACGATATCAAATATGCAAAAACAAAAGTAAATGTCAAACTGCTACACAAAATTATAATAAACTGTTTAATCAAGTTTATATAAAAATAATTTAATGTTACGTACGTCTATGTCAGCTTTGCTCATTGCAATTTGTTGATATAATTATTTTACAAATGTTTTTTAAAATTTTAAATAATCCTGTAGTACAGTGTTATTTTTAATAAATATAGTTAAATTAAAATAAAACTATTCAAAAAATAATAAAATATTTAAAACAATAAAACAATCGCATTGTTTTGTTAACGTTTAGTTGAACAAAATAACAATATATAATTTACAACATACCTTCACTTTTTGGAGTATAAAAATATTGAGCTAAGTTTATATATATATATATATATATATATAGTAACAAAAATGTCATTTATATATTTTTTAATTATATTTGCATAGTTCAAAGTATTGCTGAATAAAAGTAAACATCTATAATGCGTTTTTAAACTAATAGTAACCCCCTTTATATATATTATTATGCACATCATTTTTAAATATACGTTAATCTTTGAGTGTTTTAGACTATGTAATTTAAATATTTACACCAATAATAAAAAATAATAATTAACAATTGTAACTATAGTGTGCATAATAAACGTTAAAATAATTACGTTTAATATAATAATTTGCACTTTGTATAATTAAGTAAACATTTATAAATTTAATTAAATTTTGAAAACTATTTACTTACATCCAAAATATGAGAATTACCCTAATCTGTTTTTGTTTAATTTTGCATTACAATTACTAATCAACATGTTAATGTTTATTCTTAAAACATTATTCAACAAATTTTGTAATTGATTATAAAATATATTTGTCGCTCACGGGATTTTATTTAATCATAGTTGTAGTAACATTCCATTCAACATAAAACCAACTCCATGAATATGATAAACTTTACGTCCACAATATAAAATTAATATATTTCTACTCTTAAAATAACATTGACCAAACTATTTTAAAAGTTTTTTATACAATTTAAATATCATAAATAAAATATGTTTAATTTATTAATTAAAAATTAAAAGTATTTTTACCAAACAAATTTCAAATTTTGAAATTGATCTGAAATTATTTTTAATTTTTACATTTTCTTAGACATTAATTTTAGCAAATTAATTATTAAAATATATAAATATAATTTAAAAAATACATTAAATTTGACAAATTCATTGTTAAAACAAACAAAAATAATTTTAAACGAACAACAATTAAGAAAAAAATTATTTATAAATTAATTTTTTTTATCATAGTTTGATTTTAACATTGTCTATAGTTAATTGTTATTATATAAACTACCTGTGGACTTATTACTTATATATATATGTATAAATATGTAACATTAATTCTGTTTACGCAAGCGTAAAATTAAAATGCTCTCAAAAAAATTTTATAAACCCATTTAATAAAAAATATTATTTAAAATTTAGTTTTTAGTAGTGATATATATAATTTTGTAGTTACTTTAGTGTAAAATATAAAAAAACATACACAATTTACCTTTGTTGAAATGTTTGTCTTGTCAAAGTGGAAATTCACAATTTTATTAACTTTACATAATTTGATGTTTATGGTAAATAGTGGTATTATGCGTTATTGCAAGAAAATATGTTTTCGTATATTATAATTTAAAATTATTTTTGCAAATATTGTTAGTTTGTGTGTACTGATACGTTTTATTCTAGTATGTATTAGTAAAAGTTAAATGTATAAGATTTGTTATTAGACGAGGATGCTACAAATTATCGCAGTGCATACAATTCTGCACATTAATTGGTAAACGCTGTACACAGAACATTTAAATACAACATGCTTAACATACTTCGTACATATACTACATATATTAACAAATAAAGGTTAAAAATATTTTATTATCATTAAAAAAAATATATAATGTTTAATTTTTATTTATAAAAAGAATTAAAACTTATGTAATTAAATAAAATTTTTGTAAATTATATTTTAATAAAACACTGTATACCCAGTTTAGTTTAGATTGCAAATGATTTAATCTTACCAGTTTCACGCTTTAATAAAAGAAGACGGTTTAAACTAAAAGTTAACAATCGGACATTTGTTAAAAATTAATGGTGTTACCAAAACAATAACGGGACGCAATTTTGGTACATAACGGCAAATTATTGATTGCATGTATTTTGATAACAGGATTTAGTAAAAACCCATAAAAAACTAAATCTTTAATTTGTAGAACGTGTAATGCCAGAAATAAAACCAATGTTGAAACATGGAATATGCACACAGATTTTTCTAGTTGTTATATCAAGTTTATCTAAAATGACACATTTATTATATTTCGGGTATTGACGAAATGTTAAAGTTGTGAATGGATAAAAACAAAAATCAAAAATATTTTCTATGATCAACTACAAAATTTGTTAAATAATGTTAGATATAGATAAATAACTTTCACTTTACATACGTTTATACATGCTTTGTTCTATTTTACAAAATGCAAATTAAATATAATTAATAATCTAGATATTAGACTAATATGTAGTTTTTACATGTATTATGTACATTATGTACTATTGTTAATAATAATAATAATTATTAATATTAGTTTAAAATACTTCATTAGAAGTAGCTATTAGCACAAAATAATGGTTACTATTATAAAACAATAAAATTACTATTATGCAACACAAGTCAAAAAATAAAATAAGGCTAAATTACATAGTCTAAAGTGCTAAAACATTAACTTATATTCAAAAATCATGTTTATTATAAAGTCAATCAAGGTAGATCATATTATTATTTTATGTTATTGCTATATATATATATATATATATATATATATATAACAGCAACATTTAAAATTTTATTTATTTATATTTTTTTACAATTAATGTAATAAAATGACTTAAAACTAGGCATTGTTAATTGGCAAATATAGTATTTAACTAATATATAACTTTCGTGTACTTTCTAGCACTATAGACATTTAAAATGTAATAATTTAACCATGTTTATTTCATCTCAGTTTTAGTAGGTTAATTCTAAAATATTAATTATAAACAATATTCAATTATATGAAAAACGATAATAAAATACACGTAAAAACTATTAAAATATAAAACAATTAATTTAAAGTTCGGTTTGATGTTAGTTAAGTTAAATTATATTTGTATTTACAAATATAAAACTGCACAATTTACAATTATTTTTACAGAACAAATATTATATAATAAAAACAAATAGCATAATGCATTAAGTAATGTAATTCCAAATACAATTAAAATAATAGTATAAAAAAAACAGCATAACACAAACAAAAAAGGATTATTAACAATAGTGCTTGATTTGGACTTTAGTGGGCATAAGTTTGAATATTACTATCGGTACTAAAATGCTAGGTTTAGTTTTGTAATTAATAAACTATATATTTTTTAAAACATTTAAAATAATAATGTATCTATAGTCAAACTACTAGTAGTATGTTGTATGTTATATATTGTAAATAGTGACCAAATAAACGTTAACAAAATGAGTATAGTGTTTCAATGTTTTTAATTTTTTTTAATTTTTAGTAATTAAAATTACACTAATTAGTTTGTACAATTTGATTTAATAATTGTGAAAAATGCATTTTAAATGTGCCTTTAAACATTAACTCAACAAAACAATATTTCGAAGTAGAAACCGTTTATATTTAATTATTTTACACAATAAATTATTTTAAAATTTATATATAACTAATTATTAATAATTATTATATTACTAACGTAAAATATAAAGTCTATTATATTTAAAAAATGCAAATTGTATCTAATTGTTAGGGTAAATAATTGTTATATTTATAATTTACTCTAAAATATTAAATAATAAATAAGATAGGTGTTTTTGTAAAAGATAATGTTAATATTTTATTTAGCCGTTGCTCTTTAGTTCAAGCACATATATGTATTAAATTAAAATTGTGCACGTAAAAATAATATTAATAAATAACAATAAATAAATAAAACTTTACAAGTGTTAATAAATTATTCTATATTGTTAAAATAACAAATTTTTATACATTATAAGCATTTAGTTAATACGATACTTTTTTTTAATGTATAAATTTAAAACATTCGCTGGTATTACGATGTCTAAATTTTAACTTTTGATAGTTAGAATTTATTAAATATTAAAATATGTAATTTATTTCTAAAAATATCTATTTTAAAAAATATTTTAATTGTACACAATTTTTATTTTAAAACATAATAATTTTTAATATAAAATAACTACTTGCACATATACATACAAATTTACACTGTACACTTAAATAACCAGTAATATTAAAACATATTTTTTTCTAGGAATTATAAAAATATTTTTAATAATTTAAACACATGATTAATTTTTATTTTCCGTTTTAAAATTAGTAATTTTATTTAAAAATTTTTTTATTTCTAAACACTTAATACTTATAGTTAATTTAGAGCATCGGGTTCCCTTTATAATTGCAAATAAAAATAATAAAACACGTTAACTGTGACATAAATTTACTTCATATATTCCCTTCAGTTACAAATATATAAAAAATCAGTATATATATACATAAAATTATATAATGTAATTAACTTAACATTAATAATTACACATACATACACGTACGCAATTTAATAAAGTTACAAATTGGGTTTTAATGTGTTTTTTTAACACATTAACAAATTGAGAAGTTATCAACACTTTAAAACAATTATTAAAGTTAACTTTATGTTTTGTTTAAACTAAGTAACATGATGTTAATAAAATGCACACACGTGCAATTGAGTTGAACTTTTTTTTAATCTAATTGGGAATGTGTTTTTTTGCCCGTTCAAATAAACAATGAGTTTTCCAACCAATATATTTGTCACCGCAACTGCAAGTAAACTGGTAGATACAATAAGAGTTAGAAAATTTTATTTTATTTGTTTTACCTTGGGCAAAAACAGACCTGTTTTAGTATATAGCATTATCAATTGAGTTTATAAGAATGTCTTTTTTATTGTATTTTTAAGCCTAATTTTTAAGAGGTTTACTACATCATCTTTTTTAAATGCTTGTTTTATAAAAACCGACTTGCTTTCGTTTCCAATTTTTTCTTTAGCTGTAAGTGACTTTGAATAAAAATTAATAAAATGTTTAGAATATCTATTATTAATTAGGGTTTGTTTTATGGTTTCTAATTTTTTATTAATATTATCACTTGAACATATTATTTGTGCACGGTTAAATAATGTTTTAACTAGTGCACGTTTTCGTTAAATCGGTTGAAAAAATTTGAAGTAAAGATATTGACTGGTCCGGGTAGGCTTACAATACATTTTACGTTAAATTGACTCATTTTTTCTTTGTGTCAGTGTTACGTTTAAAAAATAATGTAAGAAAATAATACAATTAATTTTTTAATTATCAGAATGCAATAAGTAATAAAATTCCAAATATGGTTATAAAAATATTATAATAAATATCACTATAATACAAACAAGATTAGACTAGTATTCGACTAATACGATATTACCTTAAAAAAGTACTACAGTTAATAGTTTAATAATGTAACACATTAAATGTAAACATCTTATAAATAAATGTAAAAATTAAAACAATAACTAAAATTTACATGTTGTTTTTTTATTTTGTTAAAAATGGACAGTACCTTGTTAAATAGAAAAGACATAGTTGTATGTACACTTTGTTTTTTTCGGTTTAATTAATTTTTTAAAATTACAATAAAATGGATAATTTATGTTTTATAAAAATTGAATTTATAAATAGAAAATTTTTTTAAAAATGTAGATAACATTTTTTATTAAGAATATCATTGTCATTGACGCCTAAAAATTGGCTAAAAATAATAATACATTATTTTTACTTTTTATTACCGGGATTATAACGGAGAAACTATATAATATTATTAAATAAAATGTAAGTATTAAATATAAATTAATAATATGTAGACAAACATAAAGTTTTTTAAACCGCTTAATATAGTCACTAAAATAACATAATAACACATCTCTTATATATTAAATATTTTAAATGTTTATTACCTTAAATGTTTTACAAACAATATTTTTTAGTACAATTAGCGAAACCAAACACGGGTCCGCATTTAAGGATTTGAACTCATGTCCACAAAAATCCAAATTTGATCTCTTTTTCCCTATAGCACCCAGGTATGTAATTATTTTTTAAATAATTATGTACAATATAATTAAAATTGTTAATTATTATAATTATTACCATTCATGACTAAAATACTTTATTAACAGTAGTTTTAAGCATTAAAAAAATAAGTTCAATTATAAAACACAATACGATTACTAATATGTAACACAAATAAAAAAAAGATTAAATTGCATTGTCTAAAACACTTAAAAATTAAAGTATATTTAAAATTTATGTGCATTTTGATATTTATAAAGTGGGATAATATTACTTTTAAAACACATTATACATTTGTATATTTTTATTTACAAGACGTTTTATATATTAAGTAATTTGTAAATGTTGAAACATACTTTAAACCATGTAATTATTATTGTATTTTGTTAAATTATAAAGTATATTTAACACAAATTTAGTTATTTGCTACTTAAGAGCAAAAAGTATTATATGGTATTTTTTTTATTACAGAAAGCTTAGTTAATTTTTTGTTAAAAAATAAAAACACTAAAATTATGTTTTGTTATAGCAAAATAAATTTGTTTTTAGTACACTTTTAATTGTAGCCAAAAAACACTGATTTAAAAATATTAATATATTAAATAATAAAACGTTTCTGTGTATAAACATTAGTGTACAAATTTAAAATATTACAGTTGGAACAATTTATATATAAGCTCCAAATAGTAAATTGGTTTTATAAAAAGTATTAAATAACACTAACAACTCAAACATATCAAAATTTAATTAATTACAGGGTCTAAAATGGTACTTGTCAGTAAACTCTTAGTTTTCAATTTTTGCTGTTTTAACTTGAAAATTATATAAATTAATTAACATTTGTAAAGCAAGTACTTTACTTGAACCTGTTGAAATATGTTGCAATTTATTAAAGCTCTGCTTGCCAGCAATATTTTATTATTACCTGCAATAATAAGCAAATTTATTATAAAATGTAAAAAAGCTAATACTTGGCGATCTCACAAATTACACCGAGTTTAAAAGATTTTAATCTATTAACAAATCCAGAAAACTATCTTTTAATTGCTTGCACCTCAGTGTTTTTAAAATTAACTAAAAAATATTATTTAACAACTTTAAATCTATATTAAACATTAGTAATTATCGTTATCATTTTGTTGATAAAAATAATTATTTTACTCTAGACTGTGTAGCCAGTCTTATTTATTACATTACTAAATCTCTTAACAAAGAAAAATGTTTAATATACTGCATGTTTTTAAATCATAAATTTGTTTTTAATAGTATATTAGAAAAAAAATAATTTAACGTTTTAAACTATTTAAACATCCGACTAATTTTTAAACTGACTACATAAGTATTTTTTAAAAACAACAGTTTATACAACTTGGTCGTAATAAATTAAAGTTAACAAAAAACAATAATAAGGTTCTATAAAGTGCAGGACTGTCTCCGTTTTCAAATCTATTCTACGTACATTTATTACAAGATCCAATACATTTGTTTAAATTTGCCAATGATATAGTTTTGTGTACAATACTTACTTTAAATAATAATTTTAAAAAATTTTAATTTTACTAACTTTGATTTAAATTGAGATTTATTAATAAGGCCTTTAAAAAAATAATAAAATTAAACAAAACATTTAAATTAAACAAAAAAGGCATATGCACTTGTAACAAAATCTAATATCTTGCGATAAACATAAATAACAATCATACCTGGTGTGAATGTGTATAGCATATATTTATAAAGACCAAATTATTATGCTACTACATAAAAACATTAAGAAAACAAAATGTTGACAATTATATTACTAAATTGTTTGTTATATCTTGTCTTTATTTTTTAATATTATATTGCGAACCTGTAATATTTTATGGTTTATTAAAACAAAATTATGTTATTTTAAAAAAGTGCATACTATTAGTATCAAAATCTGCAGGAATAAAATAGAATACTATTTTATTAAATAATATTGTTAATAAACATTTTAAATCTTGTATACAATTAGCATTACAAATTAAAAATAATAACAATTACTACTACACACAGTTTTAAACAAATCTCAAGTTTTTAAAAAAAAAACAAGAAGAACATACCTGCACACAAAAAACAAAACTAAATTCATGCCTGCCATACTTATCGAAAATAATAATTATTCCAAAATTAAACAAAATTAAACTACTAACAAATCTATTAAAGTAGGAATTATTTTACCCACGCATTTATTTTAATTAATTTAGACATTCTACAGCATAATGTAACAATTTTTTCTTATAATGACTTATTTAATGTATAGTAATTTTGAATAATTTTTTAAATTACATGTTTACTGTATTAACTATATTTATTAACATATAACATTTTATTTTATTTTGCTCACATTATTTGTATTATTTCTTTTTAAATTTTTGTTGTTATTATTGCTGTATTAATAGTAAAAATGTATTTTACGTTAAATTTATAATAATAATAATATATTGTATACTTAACAATAACTATAAAGTTTCTTACACATTTGTATAAATGTTGATGTTTACTTAGTATATTATAATTATCAATAACAAAACTTATTGAAAACATATTGTTAGTATATATATATATATATATATATATATATATATCTAAGTTTTAAAATAATTACTGTTAAAAACATAGTTATTATTTAACAGTTATATTCAACAAGGAACTTAGTTTAATTGTAGTGTATATAGTATAAAACATTTATAAAATTTAATTTTTTTAAAATTACTAATTGATTAAAATTATTAATATAAAATGTAACATTAAATATTAAAAAAATAAATAACATTTTTATAAAGAGGCAGTTGTTTCAAAAATTAAAAAACACGCCTATTTTTTTAAGGTTGTATTTTATTATATATTATATATATTATAATTAAAATACGTCTGGCTTATGGTGCATTAAATGTACAATTTTGTGTTATGTTAGTTTTTTATTAAAGCAGAATTTCTGTTTTATTGTTTTGAATTCAGTCGTACCTATATTACTTCAGGCAAATTAAAAATGTGCATGTAAAAATAATAGTAAAAATACAAAAAAATTGGGACTTTAAAAATGTTAATTAAAGTTTCAGAATTATTTATATATACATATACAAATCAAATTATATTAAAATTTGTTTAACGTGTATTACTTATAATTCAAAAATTAAATATATATAAAGGTTTTTTTTAATTTAATGTAAAATTACAATAAATACTTTTAATAATTGCATTATAATTGTATCCATTTTTTTATGATAAGAGCTACTTTTAATACAATATTAAAATTATTATTAATATTAATATTAATAATAATAATAATAATAATGTACATTAAACTTTAAAATAATTACAGTAAGTAATATTTGTCATTTTAATTAATTTTTTATATTTACATTAATAAATAAATTATTTTATATTTTTATAATATATTAAATTTTTTACACATTAAAACAGTTGATTAATGCGCTACATTGCTTAAAACATGTATCACTTTTATACATACGCTGCTAAATCAATGCCCAATCGTTTACATTTTCTAGTTAAAAATTATTAAATATTAAAACATGTAATTTACTTGCAAAAACAACTATTTAAAATTTTTTTTTTGATTTTACACAATATTTATTTAAAAAAATAATAATTTTTAAAATAAAATAACTATTTGCACATATATATACAAATTTACACTGTATTTTTAAATAACCAATAATTTATTTATTGAAAAGCATTTTAAAATAAGCCATTTTAAAACATTTTTTTAAAGGATTATAAAAATATTTTTAATAATTTAAGCACATGTTTTAATTTTTGTTGTATTAAAATTTGTAATTTTATTAAAAATGCTTTTTATTTCAACACACTTAATATTTATTACCTGTTTATTCATAAAGATAAATCAATAATTATAATAACTACAACTGTTTAATTAAATATTTTAAAACTATAACTCTGGATAGTTAATTAAATTTTAAATATTTAAACTTATTCCAATATACACGTTATTACAATTATTTATTTTAAATTTTTTAATGCGTTTCCAATATTATATTATTTATTTATAGGTTATATATGCTAGATACGCTCTTAAATGTTGTACCATTTGTGATAAAAAATTTAAAAAAATATGTTTTAGCTATTATTGTCAATTGCAATAATAATGTTTTACCAATTTTAATATATTTATTTAAATTAAAATTTTAAATAATTGAATTCATTTATTTTATACAAACTTTTAACACAATTAATTAATTGTTTTCTATAAGTTCGTACTGTAAATGTAAAAATTAATAATTTTAAATATTTTAGTATTTTACTAAAAAACAAACTTACCTGGTCTGATTATATTAAGTATATTGATTAAAATCTGAGGTTTGTGTAACTACATTAAGCGGTTAAAAAACCCTTGTTTTTATTTACATATTATTAAATTATATTTTAAAACCGCATTATATTATATTGTTTTTTAGTATTATTCCCGGAGTTAAAAAGAAAAGATTGCACAACGTTAAAACATTTATTACCATTACTAAACAATTTTTGGGCATTCCTTACAATAATATTCTAATTATTATCTTTTTTTTACTTAATAAAAATTTTTTAAAATTTAATAATTGTATTGTCCAAAAACATTTGTTTTAATATTATAATATCAGTAAATAAATTGCATCGTAAAAAACAAAAAGATCACATATCCGCGCCAAGTGCAAAACAAATGTAAATTTTAAGTTATGTATTTAACAAAGTTAATGTTGTTCGTAATTTGTCAATTCTATTTTCTGTGCATTTATTCTAATATTTGTTAATTTTTAGTGTGCACAAAAACAATTTGTAACTTCATTAAATTTAGCGTGGACTTAACATACAAATGTTTTTATTTTTACTGTACGTAGATCTATTGATAGTGCCGAAGCCATCACTTTTGTTTAAATTTGCAGATGATATGGTATTGTGCACAAAGGTTTCTTTAAACAATGATCTAAACAATTTTGAAAATTTTATTAATAAAATTGAAAAATGGTCTACTAACTTTGATCTCAATTTAAATTCATCAAAATGCAAGTTTATTAAATTTACAACGAGGCGTCCAAGAGAAATTAAACAAAACATTCAAGTTAAATCAAACAAATATATGCACCTGTAACAAAATTAAATATCTTGGTGTAAACATAAATAGCATACTTACCTGGTGTGATTATGTAGAGCATATATTTTTAAAAACCAAATCATTATGCTACTATATAAGAAGATTAAGAAAACTAAATGTTAACAATTTTATTACTAAATTGTTCATTACATCATGCTTTTATCCTTTGATATTATATTGCTCACCCATAATTTTTTTTCTGGTTTATTAAAACAGGATTACATTATTTTAAAAAAGATGCATATCATTGGTATCAAAATCTTCAGGAATCAAATATTCTATCTTATTAAATAATATTGTTAATAAACATTTTAAATCTTGTATACAATTAGCATCAAGGATTGAAAATAATAACAAACACCCGCTACATACATCTTTTAACAATTCTAAAGCTTCTGGAAAAACAAGAAGAACTTACCTGCACATGAAAGCCAAAACTAATCAATACAAAAATTTATGTCTGCCCTACTTATCCAGAGTATTAACCAATCCAGAATCAAACAAAATTAAACTACTAAGAAACCTATCAAAGTAGGAATTGTTCCACCTACGCATTCATTTGAACTAATTTGGACATCTCACAGTACAAGTTGTGCCTTATAATGACTCATTCTATGTACAGCAATTTTGAATATTTTTTTAAATTACATGCATACTATATAGACTATATTTATATTCATTAACATATGACATTCTATTTCTTTTTGATACCATTATTAGTACTACTACTTTTTTATATTGATGGTAAAAATGTATTTTATGCTGAATGTATCTCTAGTGAGATATTAAAGCTTAATAATAATAATAATAATAATAATAATAATAATGTTGCATATGTGTATGTATGTATAGTTATAAATGTTAAGTTAATTACATCATATAATTTTATATATATATATATATATACTGATTCTTTCTTTATATGTTTGTGACTGAAGAGAATATACGAAATGAATTCATCTCACAGTTTACGTCTTTTATTATTTTTTTGCTTGGAATTATAAAAGGGAGCCCAATGCTTTAAATTTTTAGTGTATTAAATTATGTTTTTTTGAATTAATGTTTTATATTCTAATTGTATTGTATTTTATAATTGTATTTATTTTTGTATGTTAAAAACTACTTACCTTAAACCATCTAAACCAATAACTATACGAAATATAAAAATAATAATAAAAACATAATAATCTGTGCAGTATTTTATACATTTATATATTTTTGATTTAAAAATTGCATATTTTTATAATTAACTCTACTTACACATATATAACATTTTATTTTATATATAAATTAATGTAAGTAAATATGTTATATAATTAATAACAATTAAAATGTTAAATTATATTATGTTTTAATAATATATTTGTATTTATATAATAAATAAAACTAATTTGACTACAATTCGTTAAGTAAAAATTAATTGCAAAATATAATTTTATTTAGTTAGATATAATTTTTGAAGTATGATTAATTAATCAGTGTATAAAGCAATTAAAGTTAAACAATTAAATAATAAGTTTTTTAATTAAATAGTTGTAGTAAACATAAATATCCAACAATATGTATATAAATTGTAAAAATATAAAAAACCACATTCATATATAACATCATTTGCGGTAAGTTCTTCATATATACGCACGTATATATCTGCAGTTATCTATGAATGTAAAAAAAAATTAAATAAATAAAATTATATAGTTTTCTAACTCATTAAAGAAACAATATATATTTTTATAAATGTATCATAAACATTTTAATAACATATATTAATTACCCATAACCACATCAATAAGAGAATAATAAACAAATATGTATAAAATATAAATACATATATCTATAAATTTAAAAAAATATATTTGTTTAAATAAAATATTTAATAAAATATTTTTTATTTACACAATTTGTATTAAAGTGTAAATTATAATTTACTAAACTATTACCGAATATTTTTATTTTTAAGTACTGTAGCAACATGCACTTAACACTTTGCTGCAAATAATAAGAACATTATAAGCCAAATTGCACTGTGTTGTAATCTATTGACAATAATTTATCTTACCAATATTTTATTTTAAAATTTAATTTATTTGCAAAAAAACATTATTTAACAAATATTTTAACAAATTAGTTAAAACGCACGTTTTTAGTTTTTATTTTATCTAAAGATGTTGTGTAAAATATTATCAATGACGTTAGACATAAACAAAGTACAGCAAGTGGTATGACTAACAGCCTTAATTTAAATTTAAATTTAAATTTATATATAAAATTTGGTAAAACAATAATGATTATTGTAATTGACAACAACAGGTAAAATAGAATGTTTTGATTTTCAGCGCAAGTGATGTAACATCCCAAAGCAAATGTAGAATATCCAACCTGTAAATATATAATATAATATTATGTACACATCAACAAATATAATTGCAACAATTTGTCCCAAAAAACACATTTTATTAATTAAAAGCAACTTAGTTATACATTTTTCATTAAACTCCTAAACAAATAAGTATTGAAAACAAAGGTATTAAACTAAAACATTTCTAGCAATCACATAACAAACAATAAAAACGTCATTTTAATAAAAAAAACATACAATATTATGCAATAATTAAAATACAAATATAATTTTATAAATATATTTTGTAATTAATTAAAAATTATATTAAAAATTAACTAATTTATAATCTAAAATTGAGTAAAATTACCAACATAAAATATGACTTCTAATATATTTAAAAATGCAAAACATCTAATTTTAGGATTAATAAAAAAATTTTAATATCTTTAAAAACCTTAATATTATTTTTAAGTTATTTTAATAAAATATACTTTATATCTAATTTTTAAAGTTAATAAATTGTTTTACGTATAATTTACTACAAAATATTAAATAACAAATAAGTTGGCTCGTGTTTGAAACCACTTAGCTTAAGTGTTTTGGTATGCTTTTGGTTAAAATGCAGATATAGTTTTATGTAATTTAAATTTTAACAAAAAAATTAATTTAAACAAATATATTTTTAATTTAAATATTGTTATACATGTTAAGTTTTATTATGCAAACAATAAAATAAATAACATTACTAATAGAACTATTAAACAGCGATTGTCAAAAATATAATTATTTTTATTTTAGCCCGTGTTATGGTTAAATTAAGATTTTTTTAAACAAAATAAATTTAAATACAATTGCAATTAATTTGGTAAAATTACAATACTTATTACTATTTTTATAAACAATTGTAACACTGGCATAAGTAAAATACATTTTAACTTAAAAAATATTGATACATTTAACTAGAAAAAACGGTTGTTTAAATTGATTAATATCATTTTTTACAAAAGAGTTATTTAATACTTTTTATAAAACCAATTTAATATTTGTTGCTAACTGTAAAATTTTAAGTTTATACAAAAATGTTTATACACAGCAACTTATTTTATAATTCAACATATTAATCCTTTTAAGTCAGTGTATTATTAGCTACAATTAAAAGTAATTAGTATTAATAACAAGTTTATTTTATTACACAAAATATAATTTTTATGTTTTTATTCTGTAATAAAAAATTAACTAAACTTTCTGTAATAAAGAAAATATATTATGTAATATATTCTGTTCCTAGTTGGCAAATAACTAAATTTGTGTTAATTATATATGTTATAATTTAACAAAATAATGTATTTTATTATTGTTAAATTAAATAATAATTTTAACAAACAAATAATAAATAAAATATTATTGAAATTACTATTATATTTTTTTACAAAATATAATGTATTTCTTATTTTAATACGTATGCAAATATTAATTTTTAATTCAAATTTAACAACAAATAAATATTTTATAGCAAAAACCAAAGTAACGCTTTCAAAATAACATTACACAATAAATCGGTTTTTAAATTATTTTGATTTTTTAGTTAGGGTAACATTTGAGTACAAACATATTTTAAAAATTGTTTATTAAATATGGAAATATTTAAAAAAATTAATTTAAAAAAAATATAAATTAATGTTTTTTAATTTTAATTTTAATGTTTTTTATAAGATAATAACAACACAAATGTTGTTGTAGAGACGTAAACTTAAAGTATTAAAATGCATTTTTAAGTAATTATTTTAAACAAATTAATTAAAAATTTATTAATGATTATTAAAATAGTGTTAATTGCGTTTAGTTATTTTATTTATATACGCGTTGTTTTTAAACTATGCTTTCTTGATCAACTGGGCATTTTTAAATAAATATTTCTAAGTAAATATAAATCAACTATTAAATATATAACATTATTTTAAATTCTTGATAATTATTTTTACAAAAAAACATTAAAAAATAATAAATTAATTTAGATTATTTTTTCAATTTTTAACACTAATTTACTCAAATGGTGTAATTATTGCAATTACTAATTTATCTTTTTGAATAATTAAATAATACGTTGCTACACTCTGTGAATTAGTGTCAATTATTTATTTAATTATTATTAATTAAATTATTATTATAAAATAAATAATAATTTGTAATATTTTAAAAACATTTAAACGTTTAAAAAAATATTGTATATATATAATCTAAAACAAATTATTTTTTTAATGTTTTACAAATTACACTATTTATTTAAAGTGTCAATACATTTAACATCATTATAAAATTAGTCAAATATGTTTTTTTAATTTTATTATATCTTTATTTATTAAATTAATAAATTTTAAATTAAAACAAAATAGATATATATTTCAATTTGAATTATATTTATAAATTGTTAATCTTCTTCTTCTCATTTTTTATTTTTAAAACTTATCCCTCTTTAATAATGGGTTGCTAATTTACTAATAGTAAATAATTACTTTATTCTAAGTAATATTTAATATAAAGATTGGAAATTTTAAATAAAACATGTTTTTAATTGTTTTAACTAGATTGTATTTTAAAATAATAACAATAATGCATAATTAACAATTATTTTATTTATTTGTAAAACAAAATTTATTTAAAAAAAACATTTAATAAAAAAACATACCGCAATGCAATAAATAATGTAACTCCAAATACGATTAAAATCATACAATGACAAATAATACCATAAAACAAATAGACTACTGGTAGTAAAATCATACAATGACAAATAATACCATAAAACAAATAGACTACTGGTAGTAATATATATATATATATATATATATATATATACAGTAAGCAATGTATGTTATTTCAGTTAATTTTTTTCTAACATTTTTTGTTTTTAAAATAATTTTTTTTATATTTTTAAAATAGCTAATATTTTTGTTATATTATAAAATTCTGATTAATGCGCTACATCTTTTCAAACACGTACAACCTTGATACATACGCTAGTTATAATTTATTGAATATTAAAATATGTAATTTATTTACAAAAATATTTATTTAAATATATTTTTATTTTAAATTATTTATATTTTTAAAAATAATATTTTTTTAAATAAAATGACTGTTTGAAAATATAAACAAATTTATTTAAATATTTTTAAGTATTTAAGTATTTTAATTTAAACAATTTTTAAACAATATTTAAAAAAAAACATTTTAAAATTATTTCTAATAATTTAAGTACAAAGTTGATTTTTATTGTAATATTGGTAAAAATGTTTCTTATTTCAATGCAAACAATACGTCAGCATAATTATGAATTAATACAAAGTTTTTATAAAAAAGCACAAAAGTTAAAATATATGTATATATATTAGTAAAGTATTTTCTAAGGTATTAGATATGTTTAAGATAAGTAACAAGTGCTACATATATTAAAATATAATAGTAAGTTAACATTATAGTTATTTATATTACTATCGGTATATACATATATATGTTTGTAAATACAAGTACATTTAAACTTTTTAAAATAAATATTTCTGTAATTATTAACGTATTTAAAACTTACAAACCAACTATTAGAATAAGCGGGCTACAATTAAATGTTTTGAGAGATGACAACCTAAAAAGTTTGACTATTAATGCAGTACAACTTACAAATATGATGTTAGATATCCAGAAACAAAAGTAAATGTCAAACTGCTACACAAAATTATAATAAACTGTTTAATCAAACGCATATAAAAATAACTTAATGTTACGTACTTCCAAGTTGGCTTTGCTCATTGCGATTTGTTGATATATATATTTTACAATTTTTTTACTATTAAGTTCACAATCGTTTTTTTGAATTTAAAATAAATTTGTAATAAATAATATGGACCTTTATGCAATATATAGAGTAATCGACATTTAATATACTAAATATAAATATATATTTTATAACCTACTGTTGGTATTTTAAGTAAAAATATATTGAGCTATATACATATATAAAAAGTATTTATTATATTTATATTTTTTAATAACAAAATATTATTGCGCCATTGTAATTACGTAGTTCAAAGTATCATTCATCATTTATAAATTAGTATACATATAAAATGTTTATAATAATAATTATTATTAAGCTTTAATATCTTACTAGCGTAAAATACATTTTTACCATTAATATAAAAAAGTAGTAGTACAAATAATAAGATTAAAGTAAAATAGAATGTCATATGTAAATCATTATAAATATAATCAATATAGTATATTACTATAGTAATATATAGATTACTATAGTATATTACTATTATTAATATTATTATTATATATTTTAGAAAACCCAATTTCTTTAAAACTAAGCTTGTTAACATAAAGTTAAAATATTCAAATCATTGTGTTTGTTTTTGGAAAGGTTGGAGTAATGTTTATAAAATCTCAATTTCTAATAATGTTAATATATTTGACTTATAAATCCAACACAGCTTGGATTGAATACACGGCGGTGCTACTCAAAATTTAATTTGTTTGGAGTACAGAAATATATTTTTTTATATAAATATGCAAATGGTTTACTCCCTATTGTACAACGTGTTTAATTTACTTTTTTTTACATAAATTTAACATTGACACTAATTTAACTTTTTCAATTAGTCAGAAGTTTTTTAAATTATATTTACATATTTTAATAAATAATTTGTTAACATTAATGCTTGTAAAATTTAGCAGTATACCGCTTGAATTTAGATCTTATTGGGCAACGGAGTTCGAATTCCACCACTGGCACTAAAATGCGGGCCCAAATTTGGCTTTGCTAAAATGTATACTACTAAAAAATGTTTATTGTAAAACATTTAAAATAATAAAAATTTTAAAAATAAAACAAATATAAAAACAAGTAAATTAAACGCCTTTATCACATAAAACCGCTTAATATAGTAACACATATTCCAATTTGTAAACATGTTTAACATGATTAAAACAGATAAATTTGTTATTTAGTAAAACATCAAAATATTTAAAGTTATTAAAATTGTTAATTTTTATATTTTTAATACGAACATTAAAAAAAACTCATAAATTTTGTACATTTGCATTTTTTAACTTGTTACAATAAAGTAACTACAAAATTATTTCTCTAATTGTTACTGTTGGAATAACATATTCAAAATAATTATTAATTTTTATTTTAATTACAATTTTTATTTATTTAATGTTGTTTTTTTTAATTATATTTATATGTTTTAACAATTAATTTGTTAAAATTAATGTTTAAAAAATGTAAAAAATTAAAAATAATTTTAGATCAATTTTTAAAAATTGGTTTAGAAAAAAGTAAGGTTAATTTTTAATTAAACTGACCGTGTTTTATTTATAATATTGAAATAAAATAAACACGTTTAACATAATTTAATTAAAATCATTTTAAAAATAAAAATAAATCGGTTTTATACTCTAAACGTAAAAATTATCATATTCATAAAGTTGGCATTTTGACCAGATTTAAAAGTAACAATTTTGTAAATCTATATTTTTACTGAAACTAATAGAGAAAATCAATAAGTATCTTTTATGATCACTTACAAAATTTATTAAATAATATTCAGTGTAAACTTAAACAAAAACATATCTTGTAAATTCTTAAATATTGGATTAGAATAAATAACTTTTAAAATTTAAATAAGTTTATAAATGTTTATTTAATTTTACAAAATGCAAAACATTATATTGATACATTTTATTATTTTAATGTTTATTATGTACACAATAATTACGATTATTATTAATTATTATTATTATTATTATTATTATTATTATTATTATTATTATTATTATCATTATTATTATTAGTGTAAATATTTTATTGATATTAGCTTTTAACACAAAGAAATAATAAAGTACAATACAATTATTAGCATATAATGCAAGTTAAAATATAAAACAGGATTAAATTACATAATCTAAAACACTAAAATATTAACGTATATCCAAAAGTTATGTACATTATAATATCCATAAATAGGAATAATATTACTTTAAAAACGTATTATACATTTGCATAATTTTTAGTTAATAAACATTTTTAATGTAAAATAATTTGTCAATGTTGAAACATACCTAAATTATGTATTTACAATTTTACATTACTATTTTGTATTATTGAGAATTATATAAATAATAATTTTAGCAGTTTGTATATATTATTCTATTGTTCCATTGCTATAAGTATTTTATTTTGTAACCAATCTTATTTTAAATATCTAATTTATTTATTAAAAATAACATTATAAAAGTAATATTGTTTTCAAATTTATGTAAAAATATATATATACAGTTAAATTAATTATGTTAAAAATAATAAAAAAATAAAAAATAGTTTATAAGATTTATATATTATTAATTTTATTTATTACATATTTATTTAAATATTTTTATTATAAACAGACATTTGCAAATAAAAGCGTAAATTATTTAAAGATAATATACCTTTTAATTTATTTACAATTTATTTTTTGTAGTTGCATTATTATTTTAACGTACTTACAATCAACTTACATATAAGTTTACCATAATTATTATTACAAGTTTATTTAAACTTAAAAATAAACATTTGCAGATTTTGTTGTGTAAAATTTGTAATATGTATATTAACAATGAGCAAAGCCAACTTAAAAATATGTAAAATCAAGTTATTTTTATATGCGTTTGATTAAACAGTTTATCATAGTTTTGTGTAGCAGATTAACATTTAGTTTTGTTCTTAGATATTTGAAATTGTATTTTTAAATTGTACTGCATTAATAAACAACATTTTTAGATTGTTACTAATTAAAATATTAAATTGTTGTCCGCTTATTTTAGTAATTTTTTGTAAGTTTTACATACGTTAATAATTACAAAAATGTATATTTTATATAAAAATGTTAATTTTATTTTATATATATATATATATATAACTCTGCCTAGTTTAAATCAGAAATAATTTAATCTAGCCAGTCCCAAATCTAAATAAAGAAAAAAGGTTTGAGCTCAAGGTTAGCAACTCGGCTTTTGTAAAAAAATTATACTGCTACAAAAACAAAAAAAAAGTAATTGCTCGTATTTGGATAACAGAGCTATACAAATAACAAGGTTGAATAAAAGCCAAAAAAACTTAATCTTTAATTTGCAGAATTTTTTATGCTAACAAGACTTTGTTGTTGTCTTAAAGCTCCATGCTTATTTTTTAAGCAAAAGGGCTTTGTATAACATTTTTATTATTTATTTGA
>JAKXYG010000192.1:0-24161 GCA_025895645.1 Cardicola forsteri | reverse complement strand
TTTTGGATTGATGTTACACACTGCTAATTGTATTGTATTTTTATAATTGTACATATTTTTTGTGTGCTGAAAGCTATTTTTACTAAAGTATCTAGGCCAATAACCATAAATAAATAAAAAATAAATAAAAAAATAATAATTTTAGGGATAATTAATGTTTTTTCGAAATAACTAGTATGTAATAATTAAATTAGTTTAATTAAATAAATAGTTGTTTTATCAAAGAAAAATAGTTTGTAAACTATTATTAATATCTAAATTTGATAACAAAATAACACATTTTTATTAAATACATTGTAATAAACAAAATAATTCACACTTTTTAAACTTTAAGTATAGAAGTACAAAAAGTATGTATTAGTGTACAAAATTGCTTGTTTTTTATAATTACATGTGTTGTTGCATCAAAATCAATTGAGGAACATCACAAGCATCTATATATATTATTAGAAAGATCATCCAATAATAATATTTTAATTAAATAAACAAGAAAATGTCAGTGTTGATCAGCTGAAGGTCGCGCATTTAAAGGAAACAGTACCAAATAACAATACAAAGGTAATAACGGAGAAGACACCACCGTATGATCGCCCGATTCCAACAGCTTTAATTAAACTTAAATCAATCTTTAGGCAAGACAAGTCAATATTGCCCTGAGTAACAAATTTGGAAAATTTCGAAAAAACAATGTTCGGTTTTCTAATTATATTTTATATTAACTAACTTTTTCTTTTGTCTATTTTATTTCAGAGTTTCAAAATGTTAACCGTCGACTAGTCGTCTACGAGGGGGCTGGTGTAGCGTTTGGGTTTTGATATCAAAGAAAATAATTAAAAACTATTCTTTATAATTTTTATTATTATAACAATCAATTTTATTATTATTATTATTGTTATTATTGTTGTATATATTTTTTGTTGTTTTAATGTGACGAATATTCTAGAAGCTTCAGTTTGCTTCACTTTTGTTTTGTGTACGTGATTTATTGAGTCAAACAATAAACGCTTCTGTTTTGTTTGTCTTCTTTTTATCTAGTTAAGGTAGACGGATCCAACCTTAGAAGTATAAGTTGTTTGTGGTTCAATTCTCTGTACGTAATCAATTATTTATCCGCGTAGCCTATTGTCTAAATTGTGTTAGATTATTATTACTAAATTATTTTTATAAGCATTTTAATATACATTTGTATAAAAAATTAATAAATCTCCAAAGTAATATTTGCTTTAAATTTTTAAATTGTTCCACTTAAACTTATATGTAAAAGTATTTAAGAACCTAAACTTTGTATTATATATAAGATAGATTATTTTAGAACATTGCTTATTTATCTAAAATTAAAGTTAATAACTATTTGTTTTACAATAGATTGCAGTCAAGTATCTTAAACCATTTTTACAATTCCTTAAATAATGCATTTAAAAATTTGAAAATAGTAGAAAGTTCTGATGATTAATAGAAATTTCTTTAAAAACAATTACAAACTGTAAAACAAATGTGTTTAACATGACATGTGGCTTTATAAAAAGCAATAAATTTTATCCGTTTTTTAAAATTTAATTAATTTTAAAAAAATACAAAAACATCAATCTAACAATTTTGTAAATATTAGGAGTTAGAAAAAACACTAATATTTTAATCGAAGAAAAAAATGGTTGTTTAACTTTAACAAAGCAATATGTTAGATGGGTATAACATTAAAAACGTACTTAATCAAGTGATGTCAAATACGCTTAAATATTTTAATAATTATAAAAATAAAAATATAATTTAAAATTCGAAAATGTGTATTAATGATATCTTAGTAACTAAAGTGATTTATGCAAATTAAAAATTAAAAAACAACAAAACAAGAGGACCAAATAAAAATGACGTTGTATTATGTGAATTTGTTTATTTATTTAATGTTATATAGCATAATAATTGTTTGCAAAGATTAATTGTCAATTTTTCTAAAAAACGTCTAAACGATTGAAATAATTGGCGCGGAATAAATAACTTTATCGTCTGTTTTGTGTAAGATGTTTTTAACAATAATTGTAACCTGTTTAAGCAATGCAGTAAATAAACATTTTTAAAAACAACAAGCAAGTTTTTGGAAAAAAAACTTTTATTGAAGAAATAATAATTATGCGTAAAATTATTATACAAAATCAATAATTTTTGTAAAAAATTATTATTATTTACAAAATATTTTTAAAATATGTAGACATTAAGCGTTTATTATACCAAAATTTAAATTGTTTTTGAACAAATAGTGGTAATAATATTGTGTAAAACATTGTTACAGGAGTACGTTAAAGATGTAATTATTTCCAGATTTTGTTTGTTTTTGGAAAGTAATTTGTTTTTAATTTAATTAATTAATTTAAAAAAAATGTTATTAACAAAAAAACAATAGACGTTTATTAAATTTTGATTTTGCAGATAATATTGTTTTACTCAATCAAACCCCAGAAATTATGCAAAATATGTCAACTCGTTTCAATGATATCAATTTTTGTTTTGATTTACGGATTATATTATTTAAATTAGTAGATTAAATATTATTGATTCCATTATGTATCTGAAATGCATCATTGGTAGACGGAAAAACCAGATTTATGTTAAAATTGCACTTGAATAAGCAATGTTAATTTCTTATAGATTTAGATGAACACGTTTATGTTCTTTATCCATCCATTTTGTTTGTACAAATTAATAATTATTTTTACGGCACTATACATTATTAAAAGTAGAAACAATCAAAAAACGTTAACAAAAATGGTAAAATAGTAGTTATAGAATGATAGATTTTATGTTTACCGTTTGAAAAACCAATAAGAACAATAAAAAAATTAAAATAGTTGGTAAACTAAAGAAAATTTAGTTAAATTGCATGTTTTATAGAATAAAACAAAACGTTTGGCAAAACTTTCAAATACTTGAAAAAAGGTTATTTCCTTGCTCCATGTTTTCTTGTTAAACATTAATAATAATAATAATAATAATTATTATTATTATTATTGTACATTTGCAATTATTTTAATTAAATATACATTTGTATTATACATGCTAGAATTCTAAAATTATAATTTAATTTTTTTAAATATTTTCTGCTGTAGATCAAAATAATTATTTACTGTTATTATTATTTTTATAATTATATTGAATTATATTTGTTTATAAATATGTATAAATAATTTACTTTATTTTATTTTTTATAATATTATTTTATAAATATAATTTGAATAAAATTATTTATTACAAAATATAAAACAAATAGTGAAATTATATTTAATGTTAAACATTATTATTAGTTATACTAATATTATTTTTTTCAAAAGGTTAATTTAAATATATTTTACGTGTTATTAAAATTATTGTTTCTAAAAAATGTAATAAAATATTAAAAATATTGGTACTAATTAAATATATTATAATATATAAAATAATAAAGTATACATATATGCTTATTTGTATTATCATAAATTTTTATAAAACCTTTAATAATATATTTTAATCATACAAGCTGAAACTAGTAAACATATTCGTAAATCATAAAATAAACATTTAGAAAAAAAAACATTTTATTAATTAGCATAAAATAATATAATATATTACAATAAAAAGTTTTTACGTAATTAAATTTTAAAACTTATGTATACCTTTAACTGTTAGTTTAAAAAAATACGTTATCGCATTAATGATTAGGCATTTTGTAAAGTACAAGAAAAACACGTTTAATTATTAAAGCAAGTATATGCTTTGCATTTTTTATATTGTTTAATTTTTTATATATTAATATTTAAACAAATGTTTAACTGTAAACTGGTTTAAATTAAAAATACATCTTTTTTTATGTATATGTTCTTTTTAATTATTTAATAAACAATATAATTCTATATATTTTATAACAAACAGTTTAAAAACTTATACCTGTTTAAATTAAATTATTGCGTTTTAAAATTTATAAATGTGTATAATTTATAGTTTATTATTCTTTAAATTAAAAATTACAGTACAAGTGTTTAATAATTTTTTTCTAAATGTATATCAAATGCTGTGCAAACATTATTTGTTTATACGTGTAACAATTTACCTAAAATACACTGAAAATGTACTTAAATATAAAAATAATACTTTTGTAAATAAAATAAGTAATAATAAATAAAATAATTTATAAAACTTATTGTAATAGTAATAATAATAAACAAGTAATATTTATTTAAACCATTTTTGTAATTGTTAAACAAGCAGCATATTGATATAACATTATTAACATTAGTTTTTTAAAGTGGTTCTAATAATATATACTGGCGAATTTATACAAAAATATAAAATAGAAAGGTCACAAAAATTATAAAGTTTGTTATTCAATATTTATTTTTTTTATTTTTGAAATTATTTATTAAAACAGTTCTTTAAAATACTATTTTTTACATAATAAAAGTTTTATTTTAATAATATGTTAGTTTTTAAACTGTTTACTTTACGTTGTAAAATACTAAAATATATTTATATTACGTTAATGTTTAAATTGTTTAAAAGTAACTAAATTAAAGTAAAGTTTTTAACTATTAAACATTTTGTAATTTAAATAAATAAAACATATTGGACATTGTAATTTACATTAAAACACATATTATTACATTTAAAATATGCAGAAAATCATTGATCAATTGTTTTAAACATTATCAAATTCTTTAAACATTTTAGCACAGCTCTAGTTAAAACAATCCTTTAAACATTTTTACTACGCTAAAGAAATACATATGTGTAAATATAGCAATTTGTGTTTTTTAAACATTTAACGTAAATAAATGCAAAAATTATATTAAAAGTACATAAAATATTATATAATAATATATATTATATATAAAACTGATTTTCTAATATGTATGCCTAAATTTATTTTTTGTGCATTTTAACAAAGTGTTTACAAAATAATGTTGTAAAACTGTAAATAATAAGTACATTATATACATATATTAGTACAAAATATTTTCCTTTAAAAACAAGCATAAACATATAAAATAATTGTTATTATAAAAAATCACAGTGACATTTTAAAATTCAAAATAAACATAATACCAACTCCATAAATACAATGTCCTTTATGTCCATAATATAAAATTTATGTATTACTATTTTTTTAAAAGTCCTTGGTTTTTTTAGTGCAATATTTTAATTCCCAAATTACTTACGTTGTTTTTTTTAAAAATTTTTATTTAAGTTTTTTCCTAATTGTTTACAACAAAAAATGTAGGCACATTCTATGTTCCACGTTTGATTTTTGCATTAAACGTTTTCAAAATCAGATATTAAAATTTTACTCAACCCTGTTATTTGGGCACATGCAATCACTTTTTTTTGTTGTTTACTGGAATGGCTCTTTTCTACTATTTTAGTAACAGTATACATTTTCTTAAATGTTAAATTGCTATTTATGCGTTTAAACTGTTCTTTTTTTGTGGCTTTAAACTTGATAAATTTAAAAGTTTGTAGTCTAACTTATATATATATATATATATATATAACTTTAAAATTTATTGTTTTATAAATAAATATTAAATAAACAATAAATAATAAATAATAATGTAAATAAGTAATGTGTGCAAGTTTTTTAATAATTTCTTTAAATTATCTGCACATTCAAATAATTAGCTGTAATGTAATACTTACTAGGTATAGCTATAAAATAAATTTAATGTTTTAATTATTATGTGAATTATATTGTTTAATTTTTTTACAACATATTGTATAATAATTATTATTAATAATAATGTAATATTAATAATAATATATAACAATAAAATATTAACAAAAAATAAATAATAGAATAGGAACATAGTTTTACGCTATTAGTTTAACTAAAAATAAATAAAATTAAACTAAAATACAAAAATTAAATTGCAAAATAATAATTTTTTAAATAGTAGCATGGTTATAATTCTTTCAAGTATTTAATCAGTTAACAAATATTTTCTAAACACAACTTATTTATTATTGTAGTGCATTTATTTTAAATAAAAAACTCATTTTTTATTTAAATAGAAATATAATTGCTCAAATAATATATAAAACTATTAGTAAAAATAATTTAAAATATTATTTTATAATTTTATTATTAAAAAAGGTTTTAATATTTTTATATAACACAATTTGTAAAAACATAATTTAAAAGATTAAAATTTTTAACTAAATCCTTAAAACTTATTTCAAATAAAAATTTTAAAAATGGACTACAATTTGATTGCTAAAAACTGTATGCTAATAAACTGCAGCTGCATATAAAATTAAAACAAACATATTTACAAAATTTTATAGCAAATAAGTGTTTATGTAAAATAAAATACAAAAATAATTTGCTTTTTTTAGAATATAATATTATCATAATTATGTAAAGTAGTTCCTTTTGTTTATGCATTCATTTTAATGTAATTATTTTTATAACAATAAAATAAATGTAGGACAATGGTTTATTTGCAAAAAAACAGACATCAATTATTGGGCATGCATAAATGTGTATAATTTAGATAAATTTGTGTAAAAATCAATTTACGTACCAATTTTTTAATTGATTTTTTTAAATTTTTAACAGTGGTTTGTTGTGGTAAAAAATAATTACCTAATAATGTTTATAATTAATTTTAGGTTATAATACAATAACTTGTCCCAATTTAGTTAACAAAATAAAAAAATGTTTAAACGCAATATTAGTAATATAATTTGTTTAAAAATAATACTAAAAGACTGACACAAAAGGATTAATAATTGCATTTTTATATGCATTTTCTTTAAATTTAAAAATTTAATTTACAATTATATAAAAAATAATGTCTATCCATTTTCAAATTAGTTTTTTATTAGTAAAAAATGTAATTTATTTATTGATAAAACAAATAGTTTTACATGAAGCCACATTATTTATATATTCTGAACATAACGGTGTTTTATTTAGCTAGACAGATTCAACGTTTAACAAATATAAAGCCACATTTTGTAAAACACATTTATACTTTTTCCTTATAGTATATTGTTTTTTTAATATTAATATATTAATTTTTATTTTTAGGACAGTTAGTTAAACATTTACTTACGTTACCAACAACCAATTATTTACATTATTTCCTTAAATACTATTAAATACAACATTGTTATGCATTTACAAACCCTGTTATTAATTAATAACTTTATAACGTAATTTACTGAAGTGTATTTACAATTTAGTATAAATGTATTGGTGCTGTATTTGAATAAAAGTTAATTACTGTTTACTAATAGTGTTAAATTATGTTTTTATAAAACAATTTTTGCAGTTATTTCTAGGTGCAGCAAAGTGTATATATGTGGTCAAATATTATTTATCCTGTTAATATTTTGGTTATAATTACAATTGTAATTTAAAACGTTATCTATGTATTACAAACTTTACCGTCGTTAATAAAATCTATTATTAACTTTTAAACTAAGAAAATTATTTAAAGTAAACACACTTTCACAATGTACAAATTAAATTTATAAATTATTTATCTATTTATTTATTTTATTATTTTTATTTATGTCCATTACGTTAAATTTTTTACAAAAAACGTTTTATAGCAGTAAACATTTTAGTAATTCCAAACGCATGCCCGTAGTATGCTGGTGGTAAAATTTAAATCCATGCCCACCTAGGTCCAAGTCAAGAACTGTACCGTTAGACCACCCCAACAATGTTATTTATTTTACTGGCATTTGGGTATATTAATTATATTATAAAACGTTTTTGTTTGTTTTAAATTAAAACTTATAAATTACTAATTCTATTAATAAAACATTTTTTAAATATATATTCTACGTATTATTAGTTATTTACATTTTACTTTAAATAACAGTTTAATTGTAAAATAACATTAATAGTTTTATAAATGTATATTAATTTAAATATAATCCATTTTTTATGTTTTTTGTCTAAAAAAAAAACATTAATTATTTACTTGTGCCAAGTTAATCGAGCGGTATAGCGCTTGAATTTGGACCTTGGTGGGCATGGTATTAAATCCCAACACCGGCACTAAAATGAGAGTTAACGTTTGATTTTGCTAAAATGTCTGCTGCTAAAAAGTGTTTCTTGTAAAACATTTAAAATAATAAACATTAATTAAAAATTAAAATATATTGACATGTTAATTATTATATATTTTACAAAATTATACAAATAATTTTTAATAATAATATAAACTCAAACTCCGTCTAGTTTGAATCAGAAATGATTCAATCTAGGCAATCTCAACTCTGAATTAAAGAAAAGGGTTTTAGCGCAAAATTAACAATCTAATTTTTCTAAATAAATTTATATTGCTACAGGAACAGTAAAGAAGACGCCAATCTGGCAAACAACAGCAAAAAAAGTATTGCACAAAGTTACACAGATACCATGATTTAGTGAATGCCAAAAGTATTTGCAGAATATGTAATGCCAACAAAATTTTGTTGTTGTTGCTGTTTTTTGCTGTAGTTCTTGTTTTATTTGGTTATTTTTTATGTAAAACAAAATGTTTTGTATAATGTAATGATAATGTAATATAAATACGTATTCTTTTAATATAACTTATATTTATTTTTAATTTTATACTTTTATTTATAAAAAAACTTACTAAATGAAGCTGTAAAATAGCATTATGTTTATATATTATTAGCAATAAATATACGCTTTGGAATCAACACCAACGGATTATTATTAATTAATCTTTGAAACCTTATATATATAGTAAACACATGCATTTTACCGATATGTAAAAAATAAATTAACATAAACATGTTTTACCAATATTATTATAACATTTAACTTTTAATTAAAATCAAAAAGTTATATACTTTTACAAAAAGAAAATAAATTGTTATTTAAAAAGCATTGTAAAATATGTATACATTTATATATATATATATATATATATATATATATATATATATATATATATATATATGTTAAAACATTTAAATGAAAATGCGTTGCTGTCCATTAATAACTTTAAGCATTTAAAATATAAGAATTCTTCAGTATTTTATTTAATAATTAATTTTTTAACTAAAAGTTAATTTTAAGTTATTAAATTTTTTGAATTAAATTGTAAAAAAATAACAATTGTACTAATATCGGTATTGTTTACGAAAGCAATAAACAAATGTGCATTTTACTAGTTAAGAATATTTTGTTTTAAATAAAATACACTTATATTAAAATTATTATTAAATTTATTTAAATATAAACAAGAACATTGTAATTAAATATTAAATAATATATTAAAAACCTAAATGCTACCTAGATAATTACTAATGACAGTGTATACAAAACATAAACTATAAAAATATTTACATTAAAAACAATTTAAAAATACACAGTCAAAGATTCAGGCATTATTTTTATAAATAAACCTTATTTTTTACAACATATTAAAAAATTAGTAATTTATAACCTCTATATAGTTGTAATTGTTACAAACTTACACTCATTTTAAAAATTAACGCAAAATATTACTAAAGTATTAAACCTAAATTAATTTGTTATGTCCAATTGTTTTTTTGTAAAGATAAATATAGAGAATAAAATAAAAGTTAAGTACTCTATAGTACTTTTATATATATTTTAAAATATTTCTTAAAAAAATGCTGAGTCGGCCAAAATAACATATTTTAAAAACTAGTTCTATATTAACATAAATAAAAAAATTAACATTATATTATTTTTATTGTAAATAGATTAATATTATTTAATATGCTTAATAACATTAAAAATGAACAATAACCAACCGTTAAATTGATGTTAAACGTATATGCAAATTTGTTTAAATTGTGATGTCATAATAATTATTAAAATAAACATTTAATTATTTATATAAATAAAAATAATTAAAAAAATGTTTTTTAATTATAAATAAAACTTTAAAAACAAATCTAAGAATTTATTGTTTACGTTTAACCTTGAGTTTTCTTGAGTTTGATTGCATTGTTTTTCAAATAGAGAACAGTAATAAACATGTTTTTATTTTATCGGAAATAGAAATGCCGTGTTTTTTAAAAATTAAAAAATTAAGGATATTTACCCAAAAATTGGCATATTTATACAGAGTTAATCTTTAGAACATTTATCACATTATTAACGGTCAAAAATTACGAAATAATAATAATGTTGGAACAAAACATGTAACAACAAATACAGTTAATCAAAAAATTGTTATAAAGTTAAAACAAATTATATTAAACCCATTTTATAAAACAAAATAATATTTTAAACAATTTTATTTATTTTACTATAAAAAACAATCGAATCTGGTTTAACTCTACAATCACCAAAAATCAAGTCATTTATTATTATATAGTATTGTATATTTTATAATACAAGTGGCGTTTCTATTGTACGCCAGATAGGTATTAATTTAAGAATCACTTTTTTGCAGTAATTGTTGTAAAGGTTGTATCTTAAAAATACATAATCATTTTATACGTTTATTTGAAAAACGTATGCATTATTTAAATCTACATTGTTAATTCATTTAATATTTATTATAATGGTTATTTCAGTAATGCAATTGTACAATTTAACTCGGAAAATGTAATTACATTAAAGAAGGGTTAGAAATATTTAGTAAAACAAAGTGCCAATTTTTTAGTACCAACCATTTTTTGCAATTTAGTAATATTTCTTTTACAAATAAAATAATTATAACTTTTATTATATATCTATATACAGCCTCCGAATAAATAAATATTAAAAATTAAAAAAACAAACAAATTAATTTAAACTAATTTGTTATCTACAAATATTTTTTGGTAAAAAGAAATATTAATAATTTAAAATAATGTAAAATATGTAATAAGTGCTTTATATTTACTTCAAAATATTTATTTAAAATGCTGAATCGGCTGTGTTAGGCAAAATAGCATATTTTAAAAACAACACCTCTATAAATGTGGATAATAAGTAGAATGTACACGACGTTTACAATAATTAGACTATTTTTTATTTGTGTGCTTAATTTTATTAAAAATAAACAGCGTTTATTAACAAAAATTTATACAGTCAACGTTGATTTAAATGTAACATAATAATACTAATTTAAATTTAAATTTAACCACTTAAAAATATGTGAAAAAGTTTTTTTTTAGTACATTTTTTTCGATAATCTAAAATGTTTGTTTAAATTTAAATTATAACTGACTTTGATGATTCAATTAATTTTTTTATCTGTTTTTGTTTTTTAAAATAAATTCAAAAAAAATTACCATTTTTATAACAATGAACATGTTATAAAAATTAAAAAAACAACAATTTATGTTTGCTTAAACAACTAGCGGAATTGTATTGAGTATTTTTTACAACAATTTATTTTGTTTTAAATAGTCAAAAGTAAAAACTATAATAATGTTGGAGCAAAAAGCAAAATAAATAAGACAAATAATTAAAAAATTTTAATGGAATTTTAAAAAAATTACAACAAGCCCATTTTGAATATCGTAAAAGATAATTGATAAACATTTATTTATTCCATAGTGAGTAGCCGTTCAAAAAAATTGGTTTAACATGTGATTTACTAATAGTTAAACATTTATTAATAAAAAATTAAAAAAATGTAAATTTATGTTTTATAACAAATAGAATAAACAAAAATTGTTTTATTGGCGTTTTCTATATATTTTGCTGATAAAACATTAATTTGGCATAAATTATTTGAATACAAAAATAAAGTACTAGGCGGGTTTAATTATCAAAATCATTTACTTTGGTTTTAAGTATAATAAACCTATTAAAGGAAAAATTATATTCGGTACCTTAGATAAAGAAAAAAATGTTTTATTAATATAGGAATTTTTTATAGCAAAAACGCAACACAGTCACACAGGGCTTACTAATGTTTTCAGGACAATGTTTTATATCATACTTTATTTATTTTATATTTACATTTAGACAATAAAAGTACTAATATTGAAAGACGTTTTTCTACTCAGTTACTACCTACCAGCCCAGATGTGAATGTTATTTAAAAAATGTTCCGTATGCTAAAACACAACATCGATAAGCATACAGAAATTAAAGAATTGTGTAATTTGTGTTATGTTTTTTATTTCAAATTTGATGTAATAATTTATATTAATAATTTTACCCGATTTGTAATTTTGAACTTTTAAAGAATTATTTTTATATTAACAGTAGATATTAATAAAATTGTAATAATATTTTATTTATTATATAATATTGTACAGCCATTTTAAAAATTAACAAAAAAATCACAAAAGTATTAAATTTATATTAATGTGTTATGTCCAATTGTTTTTTTGTAAAAATAAACATTGTAAATTAAAAATAATGTCAAGTAGTTAACAGTTTATCTATATCTACCTAATAATATTTATTTATAATGGTATATTTTACAAAACTAATTTTAGATATGCGTAGATAATAAATTGAAGTTACATAATTTTTATAATATTTAGTCTACTATTATTTTGTGTGCTTAATTGTATTAAAAATAAACAATAACTAATCCTTAAAATTGATGATAGACGCACATTCAAATTTTCCTTGATTGTGATGTTATAATAAATATTAAAATAAACATTTACTTATTCAAATCTAAATAAATAAAAATAATAATAACTTTTTTTTTTAATTTTAATAAAAAAATTAAAATAAATCGAATAATTTATTATTTATGTTTAACTTTGAGATTTCAATCATCTGCTCATTTTGCTTTGTGATTGCGTCGTTTTTGAAATAGATAGTAGTAGTAAAAATGTCTTACTGCTAATAAATATCGTATTATAAAAAAATTAAAAATTAAAGAATTTTTACTCTAAAAATTGGCAAATTTATAAAGACTTAATCTATCAACAATTTATTGGTTTATTAACGGTCGAAAACTACAAAAATATAATTTTGGAAAAAAAAGTGTAACGACTAATACAGATGATTAAAAAAATCTTATAATAATTTAATTTCAAAAACCAAAAATAATAATTTACACAATTTTACTTATTCCACAATAAGAAACAGTGGAATTTAATCGGGTTTAACTTTACAATTACTAATGGTTAGGCCATTTATAAACAAAACACAAAAGGATGCTAGATGAGCTTATTGCAAACTATAAGGAGAACGACACTTTTGTTATTGGCATTTTGTATATTTTGCTAATAAAACAATGATTTGAAACAAACCATTTGGTTATAAAAACAAAATGTTGGTGGGCTTAAGTTATTATAAACATTTATTCCCGGTTGCTAAAAAGAATGCCTACCCTCAACAAATAATGTGTTGGTTTCGTATTAACTATAATCAACATATCAAATGGAGAATTATATCTAGTTTTTTAAACAGTAAAAATTTTTTTTTAGTTATAAAGGATGTTTTTTACTATAAAATGCAACACATTTACACGGGGCTTACCACAATAGTAACGTCATATTTATCTAAATTTATTATATTTGTTTTATGTCTACATTTAGTCACCAAAAGGACTAAAATAAAAAATACTGTGTTTTACTCAATTTCTACTTAATGCTATTCAATTTTTTTAGTTGTTAATAGTTGCCATTATAACTCATGTTTATTATTTTATTTTATTTTTAATTTTGCACCAGTTAATATTTTATGCAATATTTTTTTTTACAATATATAATTATATATATATATATATATATATATATATATATATAATTATAGTTTTTATTTAATTACTATATAGAATTATATATTTTATTATACAGGTGACGTTTTTATTGTATGCTATGCAGTTGCTAAAGAGGTTTTAAGTAAATAATTACTTTTTGCAGTAATTGTTGTGAGAGTTATATATAATGACTAATTGAAGATTTTTTGAGTTAGGTGATTGCTATATATGTTTTACTTTAATAACTACGTTTTAAACACTATTAAACTTAATAATTGTATACATAAATATACAACTATTATGGTAATAAAATATTTTACAAAACAATGTAAATAATACAGATTAATAATACAAAAACGTAAATATTTTATCATAATTAATTTTTACTATAATACTTGTATTTTTATTTACCTAAGTAAAAGCTTATTTTTACTTACATGACACATCTATATAATTAACATTTTATTTAATTATTTTAATTATATATATATAATGTTTTTTTAATTATTTATAATTTATTTTTGTAACACTATTTTTGAATGTTAAAACTGGTTACTTTTAACAGAAAATAATAATAAACCGTTCAAATATTGAGTAATTTTTGAAAATAACAAAAATTATACAAACAACTTTATTCTAGATTATTTTAGAAACGTTGTGCTACATAATAAATAAAAAAATCTATTTAGTTATATATGTATATATATGCCTAGTTTAGAACAAAAATAATTAAATTTATCTAGTCCCAAGCCTAGGTACAAAAGGCGAGTTTGAGCGCAAGGTTAGCAAATTGGCATCTGTAAAAAAATATTTGCTGTTATAAAACACTAAGAAAACGCCACTACAACAAACAACGTTAAAACAACAATTGGCCTAAAAAACACTTTTAAAACCTGATTAATATTTGGTTAAATCAAAATAAAAACTTAAGTACATTCACCATATTACGTTATCTACTACAAACCAAACATTAAACAATTTTAAAAATTGTTTTAAAGTGCTAATTACTTTTCCAGTTTTAAATAATTTAAATATTATCAAATATGTTTATAATCATAAATTAAAACCTTCTTTGTGTGCACAAAAACTATTTGTAACTACATTAAACTTAACTTGTTCGTAATAATTGCATGTCTATGTTTGTGAGTTGTACTAATTTAAATGATATCTGTACCCTTTTTTTGTATAAATATATACTAAAATGTTATGTTTGTGACTGACAAAAATAAACAAAATGAATTCATTTCACAGTTTACGTCTTTTTTACATTTTCATTTAGAATTATAAAGGTAACCCAATACTTTAAGAAAATAGTCGTTTATTTCTTACATATGATAAGCAATCATTTAAACAGGTATAGTATTTTAAAAAAGTACTTAGTCAGTTTATGTTAAATATTCGCATACATTTTGCTAGTAACAAAAATATAAATTTATTTAATAATTTTAAAATATTATATTTATAACATTTTTGTAACTAATATGTTTTATACAATTTAAAGGGTAAAATCAGTAAAGCAGGAAAACTTTACGAGATAACTGTACAGATGCTCAAACATAAAGGTAATGTTGTAACGCGTAAGTTTGCTTATTTATTTAATGTTATATAGCATAATAAACAGATTCCAAATAATTGGCGGCAGGTAGTAATTGTTATTCTTGCCAAAACAAATTTTGGACATTTGCAATAATTAACGCAAAATAATGTTTGTTGTCTATTTTTAGTAAGATGTTTTGCAAAGTAATTTTAAATCGTTTAAGGAATTTAGCAATCATTTACAATTAATGTTACTAATTTTTTAAAAGCATTTGACAATAATTATTAAAAATTTTTGTATCACATTGTTAAGTTTTACAAAATACGTTAAACTATGTAAACATTATGCGTTTGCTATAATAAAAAAAATTTGTCATTAACTTCAAAATTGTTACAGGACTAAGTGTTTTTTCTGATAATTAATTTTATAATAATTTAATGAATAAATAATAAGTTTTATGGTAGTAAATAAAATTATGGGATATTATTGTACTCGGATTTTGCAGATAATTTTTGTCTACTAAGTGAAACTCCAGAAATGATGTAAAATATCAAAACACTTATTAGTAATGCTAGTTTTTATGTTGGTTTACAGAAAAATTGTTTAAAAGTGTTGTTTATTTAATTAATAAATTATTTGCACATTAAAATTATACTTTTAGAAAAATTATACTTTTCTAAAAATAGAAAAACTAAAAATGATGTAAAAGCGAAACTTGGAAAGTCAATTTCATTTTTTTACAAACTTAAATTAATAAGCTAACGTTCTTTTATCTGCTTAAAAACAAATCTTTGTTTATACGCATTATTAATTATACCTACAGCAATATATAGAAGTAAAACGTGGAAACAAACAAACAAGATTGATAAAATTGTAGACGGTTTTTATAACCGGTGTATTAGAAGTATTTTAAAGAAACTGCTTTTTATTTAATAAATAAAATAATTATAATTAGATAAATAACATTATTTGATTAAAAACTAACAGCAAAAACGTTTTTAAAATAGAAAATTAAAAATGGTAAAAAAGGTTTATTAAACCGCAAAAAACTTGGTTACTATATACTTGGGAAAATCTAATTGAAATAAAAGTTTTATAAAAACATTTTATTGTCTTATGTTTTTATTGCTGTAATTGTTGGTTTATTGTCCTACGTTTATTTTTAAATTAAAATAGTTTTGTAACTATATATATATACATACCAATAATGTTTTATATTATACGTGCTAAATAAAATGTATTTTTAATAAATAGTTTAATTATATAATTTAAAAATTCTTTTATTAATTAAATGTATTAATGCTTTACAGGTTAGTAATATTATTCATTATTATTGCTGTAAATATTTTTTTTATTATATATTAAACGGTAAAATATTTCAGAATTGTGTGTGCTCCTTTTTTTGCTATATTATAAACAGTTTATAAAAACGTTATCAAACAAATTTTAAAAGATTGTTTAGCTGTATTGAATATAGATAAAAATTATACGTTTTATACACTAAATTGTTAATTGAATTAAAACTAAAAACTGTTGTATTTGCTTTTACTACTATTTTATTAAACATTAATATACTACAACGTAGTCATAGAATATTGTACATTACAATATTATAAGGAATTACGGTAAATTGACTAATTAAAATTTTATAAACAATAACATTTTGAGACAAAATATTAGTAAATTTTAATGAGACCGTATATATTAATTAAACAAAAATGTATTTATATTAATTATATATATTTATATTACAATATATTTAAAAATGTATTAGTTTTTATTACTTGTGCCTATACAACAATTTTGATAGATATTTTAAATAAAGCTTTTGTTTATTGGTAATTATTATGTGTTAGTTGTGTTATAAAATTACTGTTAAAATATTATTAATAATAAACAAAATACCAAGTATAATTTATATGCCTTTAAAGCAAAAATATTTATTTAAAATTTGTTTATTGCAAAAACATTATTGTAAACATATTTCTATCCGTTTTATATAACAAAAAAATTAAAAATTTAGTATAATTCTATTATAATAGAATCAATTATTTATTTTATATCGTATAGGCTTATTAACAAAATCACTTTTTTAAATAATTTTATAAATTTACTTACAAATATTATTTTTTAAATTTTTATTAAATATATAAAGTGTTTTAAATATTTTGGTTATAGTTTGTTTTCATAATATTTTATAATTGTTTATTCATTAGTAATTTACTTGTTTTACAAAAACATTTTTCATAAATGGACAAATTACAAAAGCCAAACAAATGTCAGTAGTAAAAATTAAACCTTTGATTACTTATTTCCGAGTTGAACTTTACAACAACTAAAGTACTTTAACGTAATTTATATATATATATATATATATATATATATATATATATAAAGTAATAATACATGTTTCACAAAACAATGTATTTAATTTTAAATAATAAAATTAACATTAAAATATAATTTTATAACAACATTTTACTATTATTTATTACAATTTAGTGTATATCAACATATTAAACATAATATTACTTACAACTCAATGCTATAAAATTAATGTATACAAACATATAATTAAGATTTTTCTAATATTATGTTTATATTATATTTTTTAACAGTTAAATAGTAATATAAATTATGGTATTAATATGTTTCCAATTTAATTTAAAAATTTAATATAGAAAATGTTTAAAAAAATATATTTGTATTACAGTAATTATTAAAAAAAAATTTTGTTTATATATATATATATGCAAGATTTATTGTAAAATGCAATATCTTATAAATAAATAATGAAATACAAAGACTACAAAACTGCAACTGTATTATTAAAAATATAAAACAAATTGTAACTACTTATTATGTTTATTATTATTAAATTAACTTTTACTTTGACTAAAATCTGCAATGTAAAAAATTATTAACGCATTTAAAAGTTTACATTTTATTAATATATATTAATACAAATTAAAAAAGTGTAGTTATTTAATACATATCTATTTCTAAAAACTGTATAACGCATACTATAAAATTAATGTTATTATATTTTATACATAATTATATAATAAATAAATTACAATTATATATTAACAATATATATTTATATATATGTTTATTAATTAAAATGTATGTCTTTATTATAAATTGTTTCAATAATCAAAATATTCAGCATTAAAATGTTATTAAAATGCACTAAAGCTTAAATATAATTTAATATAGAAATGTTACTGCTTAAAATGATTAAGAAACTTTTTACATAATTATTATTTTATAATTTTTGCATAATTAATTAATTTTAAACACAGTACATATAAGTTTTACAAAATTAACATTATACAATATATTATTTTGCTATGCAAAATTTGTTTATGAATAATAAACCTACTTAACCCCACTATATTTAAAAATAACAAAAATATATTGAATAAATTATAAAAATTATTTTGCTTTTTAACTAGTTATATAATAGCTAATTATGTATTTTTGTTTTAATTTAATTAATAATTTAATTAAATAACACTTACCCACTACATTTAAATTTAAACAAATTCAAAACTTTAAATAAAAACATATTTTTACATAAAAGCCAAAACTAATCAATACAGAAATTTATGTCTGCCATACGTACCTAGAATATTAATTAATTCATAATCAAACAAAAGTAAACTACTTACAACCCTATTAACCTATAAATTATTCCAACCACGCATTTATTTAAACTACGTTAAACATGTTACAACCCTCACAACAATTACTGCAAAAAAGTTATTATTAAACTAAAACCTCTCTAGCAACTACATAGAATACAAGAAAAACGTCACTTTAATTATAAAATATACAATACTATATAATAATTTTTTTAAAAACTATAACTATATATACATATGTATTGTAAATAAAAAAAATTATATAAAATATCAACGGGTGTAAAATCGGAAATGAAGTAAAATTATTAACATGATTTATAACTTCAACTATTAATAAAAATACAGATTACACGCAATTTTTTAGTTACCAAATGATTAAAAACATTACAAAGTTTAAAAAATTCAATAATCTATGTGATCGCCTTTTTTTGAACAACCTAATCTAAGTGTTTTGGAATGCTGTTAATGAAAGTGTTGATATATTTTTGTTTCATCTCATATTGAACAACAAACCGAATGCGTTCACATAAATCCTTAATTTCGGTATGTTTATTGATATTGCGCTTTAGCATACTGAAAAAATTTTTAATAACAGTAATATCCGGGCTGTTAGGTGGCAATTGAGTAAAAGATAGCTTTTCTGATTTTAGCCCCTCTCTTGTTTAAATGTGAATATAAAGTAAATATAGTAAACTTAGATAAATATAACGTTACCTTTTTGGACGTATGACATGGAGCATTGTCCTGAAAAACAGTAGTAATCCCCGTGTGAGTGTGCTGCATTTCATAATGAAAAACATCTTTTATAACTAAAACAAATTTTTCATTATTTAAGGTACCAGATATAATTCTCCATTTGATAGGTTAATTATGTTTAATACCAAACCAACACATTACTTGTCAAGGGTGGGATTTTTTTCTAACACTTAAAAGTGAATATTTTTAAAAACTCGTTCCACACAACATTTTGTTTTTAAGGCCAAATAGTTTATTCCGAATCATTGTTTTATCAGCAAAGTATACGGAACGCCAATAACATAAGTGTCATTTACTTCATAGTTTACAAAGGACTAATATGTCATCCTTTTATTTTTCGGTAATAAATGGCTTAATCTTTAGTGATTGTAGAGCTAAACCGGATTCAATTGCTCTGCTTCTTATTGTAGAATAAGTAAAATTGTTTAAGCTATTTATTTTGGTTTCTGAACTAGGTTTATTATAAAAAAAGTTTAACTCTACATAATAATTTTTTTGTCATCCGTACTTGTTGTTACACGTTTTTTTCCAACATTATCATAATTTCGTAGTTTTTGATCGTTGATAATCCGATAAATTGTTGAAAGGTTAACTTTATATAAATCTGCTAATTTTTTCGGTGAAAATTATTTATTTTTTAATCAGAAAGCAGAATCAGCGGGTGAGCGGAATTTCAAGGTTAAACGTAAATAATAAATTATTACATTTATTTTAAAAATTTTATAAAAAATAAAAACAAAAATGTTTTTATTATTTTTATTTATATAGATTAGAATAATTAAATGTTTATTTTGATAATTATTATAACATCGCAATCAGAGCAGATTTGAATGAGTGTTTAACATCAATTTTAAAAATTAGTTATTGTTTATTTTTAATGAAATTAAGCACACAAAATAATAATGGACTAATTATTATAAAAATTGTGTAATTTTACTTATTATTTACGTTAATATAAAAGTAGCTTTTGAAATATGTTATTTTGGCCGATTTAGCCTTCTTAAATAAATATTTCTAAGTATATATAAAGGATCTATTAAGCACTAAACATTATTTTTAATTCCCGATATTTATTTTTACGAAAAAACAATTGGACATAACAAATTAATTTAGATTTAATACCTTTGTAATTTTTGCGTTAATTGTTAAAATGGGTGTACATTATAATGTAACTGTGCATTATAATGACACATTTAAAGTATATTAATTTTAATTCTTTTTTAGATTATTAGCATATGACATTCCTATTATTTGTACTACTATGTCTTGAATGTTGTTGTTATTTATTTTTTTATTAATAATTAAAAAGTATTTTACGTTAAATATATTTTTAGTTACATATAAAAACTTAATGTAATAATAATAATAATAATAATATACAACAATAAACTATAAAAGTAGATAAACAAGCCTTTGTTAAAAACAATACAGTATAATTTATTTGTTTAATATTATTTAATTTTTAATATTTTAGGTAAAATTTGTAATGTCATTATACTAAAACTGGATAAAATTTTCAGAATAACATTAATTTAACTAAAAAACAAATTAGTTACACATTTTAAAATTATACTAAATATAAATATCAATTTTTAAAACTAATTAGTAATTGCACACCTGAATTATATGGTTTACCAAAAACTCACAAAAAGTAGATTCCTATTAGATCAATTTTGTTTACAGTAACTTACTATACAATAAAAATATAAAGAAAACATTTAATTAATCCAGGTGAAAAACAAATATTTATGTATTATTTTTAAAATATTTTTGCGTTTATTAAACATATAAAACTGCAACAAAACAATAGTTTTAATTAATATCAAGTCACTTTTTACAAACGTACCGCTAGAAAAACAATAGAATACTTGGTGGTTATATAATGTCAAATAAAACCATTACTAAAACTTTGGTTAAATATGTAATTTAATAAACTCTGTTTTGCGCCCAAAACGTCAGATTTAATTTTATAACAAATTTGTATTTAAACAAATAGTATATCTATGGACAGTCTACTAGGACCCGCACTAGAAAATATTTTAAATAAAAAATTAAACATTAGATTAGCAAATTAATAAATAAAATTGTGCAATAGTTTAGTTAATGATATATTTGTTGTAGTTTACAATAAACAAAATTTTAATAAATAAATCAAAAATACGATATAATTTATTCAAACATAAATACAAAACACGAGCTTAAAAAAATAATATAATAATATATTACAGAAATTTTTGCTAATTAAAAATAAATGTGTAGTTGTTAAAACATTATTTAACCGTGCACAATTTTTTTCATTATATAACATAATCAATAAAAAAACAAATAATTATTTTATATATGTTTACCAAAAATGGGCAATTGGTAAAATTAATTAAATTTTACTTTAAGTCACACAAAATACCGGATATAAACCTTGATAAAAAAGCAGTTTATTTTAAATTGGTATTGAAGGAGTTGGACATAATACATTTTTAAAATGTTACATAAGCTTTAAACATTTATTTAAAATAATAATTATTTTTTACGTTTTTAGAATGTTTAAAATATGTTAACGTTTTTTTATTTACATAGTAAATTTTACTTTGCATGCAAAAAAACATATTATTACTACATTGATCTTAGTTTAATTGTTGTGTGTTTGTCTAAACTGGTAGTTTGTAGTAATCCTTTAAATATGTAAACATTATATGTTTGTAATTAACAAAAATATACAAAATAAAGTTACTTTACAATTTATTTTTTCTAATATTTACATTTGGTAATATGTATTGTTTTTTACAATTTTGCAAACCGTTTACTGTACGGAACATTACGTTTTTTTAACCTAGAGTTGTGGTATTTAATTTAGCAATAAATAATTAATTTTGTTATTGTTTTATTTGTAAAAACAGTGACATTATGTTTTAACTTTATTTTAAAATGTTATAATTATATTGAAATTTTTGTTGTTTAACAGCAATTGTATATATGTAACGTTTATCTTATATTGTGGTTAAGAATTTTGTACTTTATATAACTAGGTTTTAATTATTGGTGGTATTATGGTTTATTGTAAAAATAAATTTTATTAAATAATATATAAAAAACGTTTTTGGTTGTTAATGTTAATCGGTAATTAATGTTTACACATTTTTTTACTTTACGTTAGTTTTGTTCAAAATAAATTACAAGATGTAAAAGCTGCAGAGTACCACGGTGCTTCCATTTTTCTATGTGAACAATAAAGTGTGTATATTCAAACGATACAAATTAAATTATTTTAAATACTAATATAAAAATTTTATTTTTTAATTAAACGTAATTAATTTTTTTTTATAATTTAATTAAGTTAGTTAAAAGTTAAATATTACTTACCATTTGTCTCTAAAATATAAATTTATATTAATATTGAAATGCAGTTTATTAATTATTTAAATTATAAAAATATAAATATTATTGTCTTGCCTTTAAGTAATAAGATAAAAATATACAACTTTAAATAATAATTAAAGAATGTAATTTTTTAGTAAAATGTGTTTCCATTTTTTTAATTTTATAATAATTTTAAATTAATTACTTACCACTAGCACCTTAAAGATAAATTAAATTAATTTGTAAATTACATATTTTTATTGTTTATACAAGTTGACCAATAATGGTTAATGTTTTCATAAGTAGCATATTTTTATTATATTAAACCCTTAAAAAATGCAATAAATATTACTTAATAAATTGAAATAAAACATATTTTTATTTAATTTGTATTGTTTTTTATTATTTTTATTATTACAACCTTAAATGTTTTACGTATAAGAATTTTTAGCAATGGATATTTTACCAACACTAAATGGGAGTCTACATTTGTGCCCTAAGTATAATTTAAACTTAAATCTATTCAAAAACGTTTTTATGGTTATTGGCTTAGATATTTTAGAACAAGTTGCTTTCTGCACACAAAAAATATGTTTAATTATAAAAATACAATACAATTATTAGTATGTGACATTAGTCTAAAAATATAATTAAATTACACAAATTAAAAAAAATTCAAAATTAACGTATATTTAAAAATCGTCTTTAATAAGTTATGTGTAAAAATGCATGGTGTTATTTAGGAAATGTACTATGGCTAATAGTGTGCAATATAATAGTATACATAAAATAAAAATGATTTGTACGTGAGCATGACTACTATAACACTACCCTGGATAAAAAACAATAAATGGTTATAAATTAAAATGAGCAATTTACAAACAACGGTAATTGGACGGACCAAAAAACAAAAAAAACACTTATGATTTACATAGGTTATTGTAAGAGTCACTTTGCACATTGTCGGGATTAGATAGAGACCTTGCTAAATACAGCAGAAATAAATTTAAATACACATTTGTTCTGCACTTAACGTGTATATGTAATTTTCTTGTTATTCTGAATGCAAATAATTGGCTAAAATCACAATAAAGTATATAATTAAAATTGTTAAAAACACTGCTGATTAATTGAAAACTTTCCTTAATGTGTCGATAAATTATTTTATAAGGAATGTCATTGTAAAGAGTACACAATAATTAGCTAATGTTGTTAATACATATGTTTAAATATATAAAA
>JAKXYG010000185.1:200000-212819 GCA_025895645.1 Cardicola forsteri | reverse complement strand
ATAATAATAATAATAATAATAATAATAATAATAATAATAATAATAATAATAATAATAATAATAATAATAATATGTTGTAATAATAATATAATTGAATAGTTTTTTCTCGTTGTATGCATAAAAAAGGCATAAATAAATAAATAAATAAATACGTTTTGGTTTAGGATAAGCCAAAATAAATATCTTATTTTATTTTTGGTATTTCTTATTTAAAATTTGTTTTATAAAATAATTATTTATAAATTACATGCACTGTACAAGAAAGAATTACTATTATTGTTTGTTAAACTAGTAAAAAATTGTGTCCTTTACTAATTCTTAACAAAAATGAAACAATGTATTTATTATTATCGTTTTGCAAATATTACTGTTCCAGTATAACACAAATTGTAAAATATATATTCTTAAATAATTTCACTATAGACAATTTTAAATTAACGAAAATGTAATTGTTATATTAGAATTGTCAGATTCACTTGAATAATAATTTTATTAGGTCTTTAAGTCAACCACGATTACTGTACAGCTGCTTCATTCTTAGTTGGAATCATCAGGAAAGCATACCTTTCAAGTTCTACACACACACACACACACACATAAACTTGAACCCAGGCCCTATTTGGTGTCAAGCCAGCGCCTTAAACCACTGAGTTACGGCTAAATCACATTGGACTTGTAGATTTATTATTTATAGTCAATCTAATCAATTCTGATTACCCACTGTTCTCAAATGCTGCTACGTTACTACCGGTTTAGCAAGCGATTAAATAATTAAATATATACTAATTGTAATTAATATTCGCTATTAAAAATATACAAAAAATATTAAGATAAAAACTTTAGTATTTTAAATAACACAGAATGTTTTAAGAGCTTTTACGTATGTTTAGTTTTCCTAAACTTATTAATATATTAATATATATATATACATTTTACAAAACGTTTTGTTTGATCCCCCATGAGACGTTCATTTCAATTAGATCTTTCCAAATAGTTCATACCCACGTTTTTTAAGATTTAACAACCCTTTTTTTACCACCTGTAATTGTCCATTTCAAAACCATTTCTGCTGATCTTTTTAAATTGTTTTTAACTTAATTGTCTACCGTTTTCCTTAATCTTTAAATGTCTGTTTTAAAACTCTTTTTTTTCTAATTTTTAAACGGCTAGTGTAAAACTCAACCAAGTAATTCGTTTTGTTTAATTGTGATAATTCTATGTATTTTAAATTTAACCTAATTTTAAAAACACATAGTATTATTAAAACGTTTTTTAAAATTATTTTATTATTTATTTATTTTCACCATGTTGAATATTTTACAACAAATGCATCCTTTAGCAGCCGACATTTTAGCGAAGCCAAACGTGGGCCCGCATTTTAGTGGGCCGGTGATGGGATTCGAACCCCGATGTCCACCGAGGTCCGAATTCGAGCGCTGAACCGCTAGACCACCCCGGCACTTTGTTCAATTGTGATAATTCTATGTGTTTTAAATTAAACTTAATTTTAAAAATACAACATTTAGCAAAACCACATTGTACAAATAAAACGTTTTCTAACTGGGAGTCTGCATCTAGGACCGGTGGTGGGATACAAACCCATGCCCACCCAGGTCTAAGTCAAACACTGTACCACTAGACCACCCTGGTAATAGTTTTAATTTTAAATTAGTTTAATATTTTACCAAAATGTTTTTAATGATAAAGTTAGAAAATTTAAAATATCTGTTTTCCAACAGATTTATTTTTTTAACCAATATTTATTATATATGCATGGGTTTGTGTTAATTTTAAAAATTAAAATAGAACAAAAATATTCTTAAGTTCAATTATTATTATAGGTCTAAAGTGAATCAATTTGTTTGATATTTTTTGAAATAATTCAGAAAAATCAATAAAGGTTTTTACCACTATATTATTTATTAATATTTAAGTAAAATAAAACTTATTGATACTGAAAAACAAAGTATGCGTACAATACTTACAAGGGCGTAACTCTAGAAATATATATATATATATATATATATATAAACATTAAAAAATCAAGCATTTTATAACAATAATAATAATAATAACAATAATGTATAGTTTGTAAACATTTATGAGATTGTTTATTATTTTATCAGCGATAAAAATGTGTTGAAAACATTAAATACAATTTTATAAAAAAAAATTGAAACCAAACCCACCATTTTTTATTGAAAATATTTAAAAACGTTTAAGAATGGTTTTTTTAAATTTACATGCACAAAAAACTGCTTTAATGTATTTAGAAAAACACTTTATTTATATTTTTAATATCATTATGTAGCTGTTTTATTTCAATTTTAATTTTAATACTTTAAATATTTTTGCCGGAAACTTGCCTTTTGGCAGTGGATATTTTAGAAAAGTTGAACTTGGGCCCACATTTATTGACAGTGGTGGGGATCGAACCCATTGCACTATATATACTCCAGTTGTCTAGCAATACAGCGCTTGACTTAAAGTTGGGTAGGCACCAGAACTAAATGCGGGCCCACATTCGGTTTCACTAAAATGTCTACTGCTAAGAAATGTTTTTAGCAAAACATTCAAAGTAGCAAACATATATATAAATAGGTCAAATATATATATAATATATATATATATATATATATATATATATATATATATATATATAATTTATTAACGATATGTGTAAACAACAACAATATAAATAATTCAAAAAATACTTTAATTTGTATGCAATAAAATTATTATTATTTGTACTATTATTATTATTATTATTATTATTGTTATTATTATTAATGTTATTATTATTATCATCATTATTACTATTATTATTATTACCATTTATTTTATTGTTAATATTACTTATGTTCTTATTATTACTAATATTACTACCATTATTTTTATTACTATTAATATTATTAATAATAATAATAATAATAATAAGATTGCCATTATTATTATTGTTATTATTATTATTATTATTATTATTATTACTGTTATTAATATTATTACTAATATTATTACTATTATAATTATCTTTAATGGTTTGGATACTTTAGAAAATGTAGCTATCAGCACAAATATATAAATGTTTGAAGGTTGGAATGTTTTAGACTTTAAGATAGTAAACGATAACACTCTTAGTAATTTATAAAACTTGATTTTACAAAATTATTTTATTTAAGTGCACTTTATCACTAAAATACACATTTTAACTCATCTAGCTTAAATTAGATTAAGGCAAGTTCATAACTAAAGTTAAGTTTTTTATTATTCCCAAAACGTTATTTATCTTTAAATAGAATACACGACAAAGTAATTTTTCATTTAATTGTATAATTATGGTAGATTAAATCTAGTTATTTTGCAATTTAATTGTCAATAACAAAACACATTAAACATGAAGAACTCTTTTTTTCCACATGCAATTATCTGCCCGACCTTTATGGAATGACGGCTTCTTCTTAAGCGGAATGTTCTGAAATAGACAAAATTGCCAATTTTGTTTTCCAAACGTCCCTCTGCCTATTTCAACTGATCTTTGAACCGGTTGCGTTAGAATGATAAATGCATTGATTGTTGAGTAAAAATCATTTGTTATACCAATAATGCCACTTTATATATACAATTTTAACTTAGCAGTTTTTGTGAAAGTTAAAATACGTTTAAAAAGTAAGAAGTAAAATTGTACTAGTTGAAAGTTTAAGTTAATATTGGAAAAATTGAAATTATCCTTTTTTAAATTATGCAACTAACTAACATTAAATTTAAAATGGTGTGTTGCTATCTAGCTATAATAAAAAACTTAGTGTTACCAATAGTAACACGACTCCTATTGTATCACGTGATGCAATCACGCATTCTTTTTTCAAAGTAGTTGCAAATAAAACACTAAGCTAATTTAACTGTTTTCAATATTTTAACATCAATAAGTCTAGTTTAGCTAATTGAAAGTCTATTTTGAAAATGGATGAATTTGAACTTTTCTGATTATCACAGTTGTACTTTTGTAAAAACATATTTTTGTTAAACAACTGTTTGAGAAAATGACTAGAAAATTACGTTAAAGTGTTAATACATTTGCTGAAAAATGTAAAAAATTTAATTATTCTTGGTTTTTTTTCCAGTGTTCCGTTAAACGTATTTTTAAACTAACCATCAGTTTATATACACGTAAATATTACACATTAACGTATGTTAAATGTTTACAGAATTATTATTATTATTATTATTATTATTATTATTAATACTATTATTATTACTATTATTATTATTAATTTGAGTAGCTTTTTGTTATATAGGATGATCCAAAAGTTATTATATAGTTCGAGAATTGATTGGAATTTTCAAAAACAGGTTTTAATTTGAGATAAAGCTATGTTTAACGTATTGCTACAAATAAAAAATCTCAAGTTTATTTAGTTTACTTTTAATTTTGGCAATAATATAATAATTATGTTGTTTACTTGCATATAATTACTTTCCACTTGTAGGTAATTTGGCAAATGCTTTATTGTTTAAAAGTCTGTATACAGTTTTTAAACTTAGTTTAAATGTTTTTTCAAATAAAATCTGTTTTGTAAAATTTGATTTTTTTGTAACGTTTGAAAGTTAAATAGCGTCTCTGAATTTTGTTAAATATTAATATACTGATGATTCTAAATGAGGATGTGAAACAGCTGTACAGTGCTCCTGGTAAACTAAAACTAAGTGTATTTATTATTCAGTGCATGTGACAATTCTAATCTAACATTTAATATAGATTGTAGGTTTATATGGAATTTATATAAAATTTTTAATAATTTTTGTACAATTATTAAGTATTAAAAACTAATTTAATTATATTTATACAAATATAAGTGCAATCATATTATACTTATTACTACATTATAATTTATAATTTTTTAAGACAAAATGTTTTTTTTTAATAAAATATAAAAATATAGTTTTACGTTTACTTATTTTAGGTCCCGGAACATTTTATAAAATTAATTTTTTTTGACAATTTAACATTTTGGTAAAACCCCCTACACGTAGTCCCTCACTTAGTGTTCACATTAAAATTTAAACGTCTGCTACTTATTTACACTAAAGCGCTTTTCAACAAAATCCATTTAACACATTGTTTCATTCAATAAATTATATTAAAACTTATATATATATATATATATATATAAGTGCAATTATATTAAACTTATTACCACATTATATTATCTAATTTTCTAAGCCAAAATGTAGTTTTTCAATAAAACAAAATTACTTTATGTTTACTCATCCGTAATCAAAATGTTAAAACATTGTTACTTGTTTAAACACAATTTAATTATATACAATGTTTATTATATTCAATAAATGTTTTTTAAGTAACAAGCAGTAATAAATATTAGTTTAGTATAAAACGTTTTAGCGTAAAAATGTAAAAAATTGCTACATAATAATTAATAAAAAGTTAGTTGACAGTTACAAAACCTTACAAAAAGCATAGAAAAATTGGAATTAATTTTTTGAGTTATACTTGTAAATTGTACTCAAAAAATGTGACATTCTTGGAGTAATTTTTATTTATTTATTTTTACTACTTTGAATGTTTCGCAAGAAACGCATTTTTCAGTAGTGAGCATTTTAGCGAAGCCAAGCGTGGGCTTGCATTCAAGTGCCCGCGGTAAGATTCGAATCCCAATGCCCATCCAGGTCAAAATTGAGCGTTGTACCGCTGGAGACCACGCCGGAACGTTTTGTAAATATAATATTTTTGGTAATGTGACATTTTGGTGCAACCTCCTATACGTGGCCTATCACTTAGTGTTGACAGTGGAATTTAAACGTCTGCTGTACTCGATTACACTAAAGCGCTTTTCAACAAAATTAAATTAAAAAATTATTTTAAACAATAAATTTTATTAAAATTTTGATATATTTTTTATGTTTGAATTTGTAATTAATTAACAATGCGTGTAAATAATAATAATAATAATAATAATGATAATTTAAAACACTACTTTAATTTGCATGCAAGAAACAAAATTCAAATATTATTGCTATTTTTATTATTACAATTATTATTATTACCAATATTAATATTATTAATACTGTTATTATTATTGTTATTAATATTATTATTATTATTATTATTATTATTATTATTATTATTATTATTATTACTTGAATACTACTAGTTATTATTATTATTATTATTATTATTATTATTATTATTATTATTATTATTATTATTTTATTATTATTGTGTTTGTTGACTTGAATACTTTAGTGGAAGTAGCTTTTAGCACAAATATATAAATATTTGAGAGTTTCAGTGTTTTAATTTATAAGATAGTTACTACTAATATTTTTAGTAATTTACAATATTTTTGTTTTTATACAATTGCCCACGTTCGGTTTCGCTAAAATGTCCACTGCTAAAAAACGTTTCTCGTAGAACATTTAAAGTAATAAACATAAAATTAAAATAAAAATGTGCACATTTTTTTACTAAAATGCACATTTCACTTTATCTAACTTAAATTAGACTAAGGCAAGTTCGTAGTTAAAGTTAAGTTTTTTATTATTCCCAAAACGTCATTTATCTTTAAATAAAATACACGACTAAGTAGTTTTTTTATTTAATTGTTAATAACAAAACACATTAAACATGAAGAACTCTATTTTTTCACATGCAATTATCTGCCCGACTTTTATAGAATGACGGCATCTTTTTAAGCGGAATGTTCTGAAATGGACCAAATTGCTAATTTTGCTTTCCAAACAACTAGTCTTTGAACCGGTTGCGTTAGAATGATAAATGCATTGATTGTTGAGTAAAAATCATTTGTTATACCAATAATGCCAGCTTTATATATACAATTTTAACTTAGCAGTTTTGTGAAAGTTAAAATACGTTTAAAAAAGTAAGAAGTAAAATTGTACTAGTTGAAAGTTTAAGTTAATATTGGAAAAATTGAAATTATCCTTTTTTAAATTATGCAACTAACTAACATTAAATTTAAAATGGTGTGTTGCTATCTAGCTATAATAAAAAACTTAATGTTACCAATAGTAACACGACTCCTATTTGTATCACGTGATGCAATCACGCATTCTTTTTCAAAGTAGTTGCAAATGAAACACTAAGCTAATTTAACTGTTTTCAATATTTTAACATCAATAAGTCTAGTTTAGCTAATTGAAAGTCTATTTTGAAAATGGATGAATTTGAACTTTTCTGATTACCACAGTTGTACTTTTGTAAAAACATATTTGTTAAACAACTGTTTGAGAAAATGACTAAAAAATTACGTTAAAATGTTAATACATTTGCTGATAAATGTGAAAAATAACTGTGTTTGTTTTTTTCTTGTATTCCGTTAAGTACATTTTTTAAACTATCCATTGGCCTATATACACGTAAATATTTCACTGCTTACGTAGATTAAATTTATAGAGGATAATCTAAAAGTTACTATTTATTTTAAGAACTGATTGGGAATTTCAAAAATGGGTTTTAATTTGAGAAAAAGCTTTGTTGAACGTATATGTTACAAATAATTACTTCTCCACGTGGCGACCATCTAGTAAGCTCTACTTCATCATGCACAAATTATTAATATCAGCATTATTATTATTATTATTATTATTATTATTATTATTATTATTATTATTATTATTATTATTATTATTATTATTATTATTATTATTATTATTATTATTATTATTATTATTATTATTATTATTATTATTATTATTATTATTATTATTATTATTATTATTATTATTATTATTATTATTATTATTATTATTATTATTACTATTATTATTATTATTATTATTATTATTATTATTATTATTATTATTATTATTATTATTATTATTATTATTACTATTATTATTATTATTATTATTATTATTATTATTACTATTATTATTATTATTATTATTACTATTATTATTATTATTATTATTATTATTATTATTATTATTATTATTATTATTATTATTATTATTATTATTATTATTATTATTATTATTATTATTATTATTATTACTATTATTATTATTATTATTATTATTATTATTATTATTATTATTATTATTATTATTATTATTATTATTATTATTATTATTATTATTATTATTATTATTATTATTATTATTATTATTAATTATTATTATTATTATTATTATTTATTATTATTATTATTATTATTATTATTATTATTATTATTATTATTATTATTATTATTATTATTATTATTATTATTATTATTATTATTATTATTATTATTATTATTATTATTATTATTATTATTATTATTATTATTATTATTATTATTATTATTATTATTATTATTATTATTATTATTATTATTATTATTATTATTATTATTATTATTATTATTATTATTATTATTATTATTATTATTATTATTATTATTATTATTATTATTATTATTATTATTATTATTATTATTATTATTATTATTATTATTATTATTATTATTATTATTATTATTATTATTATTATTATTAATTTGAGTAGCTTTTGGTTATACAGGGTGATCCAAAAGTTACTATCTATTTCGAGAACTTATTGGAATTTTCAAAAACAGGTTTTAATTTTTAAAAACGTACATGTTACAAATAATTACTTCTCCACGTGGCGACCATCCATGTCTCTACTAATCTCCACTTCATCTTTTGGAATTCCATTAGCAATTCACGAATAGCTTTGTTTGTCAGTCCTTTTGTTATAGAATGTGGTTTCAAATTAATTTTTAATTTGTTCGTATTTACTTCCTTTATTTTCAGTGTTACTACGAATACTCGTTCTTCTTCTGTGTTAATTTTCCTTAAATGATTTTAAAAAATAAAATAATAAATTAACAGTAGTGTAAATCAGAGTACCAGTGCCAAGCGAAAAATACCTCAAGTGTGTCAACAGCGATATTGCAAATTTTATTAGTAAATAAACAAAATTTGTAAAGTTTTCTTCGGGGTGGTCTGGCGGTACTGCTCTCGACTTGGACCTGGGTGGGCATGAGTTCAAATCTCACCACCGGCCCACGAATGCGAGTCCACGTTTGGTTTTTCTAAATTGTCCACTGTTGAAAAATGCGTTTTGCGTAAAACATTTAAAGTAGTGAACATAATTAAAAATAAATAAAAAATAGGTAGTAACTTTTGTGGTTACCTTGTATTTAAAGTTGAAATATAGTCAAAATAATATGGAAAAAACGGTTTTTAAAGAAAATAATTATAGTGTTTCAATTTTAATTTTAAAATTTGCATAATGTTTCTAAGATTTACTTAAACTTTAAAACCATTTTCTTAAAAATTTGTGTAATAAAAAATAACTTTACAATTGTTAAATTAACCAATTTTAATGTTTCTAAACTGACATCGATTAAATTAATGCAGTTAATATTAAAAAAGATGTTTGGTAATTATAGATGGGCGTAACATAATATGGTTATATATATATATATATATATAATTATAGATGGGCGTAACATAATATGGTTATATATATATATATATATATATATATATATATAAATAGAGAGAGAGAGAGAGGGAAAGTAGGTACAATAATCCCTGTGACAATCAATGGAATATGAGTAATTATTTTTTATGACTTAGTTAATTGCAATAAGCACATCTACACTGCAATAAAATATTCTGTAAAGATTACTTTAGAGGTATTAATAAAAAATATTTTTTTGTTTTATCACCAATAAATTTTAAATTAAACAAAAATGGCCAAAATTTAAATATTGTAAAAAAATAGAAAAGCAAATATATTAGCTACTTAAAAATAAATGGAAATGTACATGTATATGTTTGATAGAAACGAATACTTTGTTTTTATGCATCAATAATCATTCCTACGGCAATAGATGAAAGTGAAACGTGGAAGAAAACAGACAAGATTGATAAGATGGTGGATGTTTTTTATCGCCAATGTCTTAAACGTACTTTAAAGGTTACCTGATTCTATCGCATTTCTAATGATAAGATCATGAGAAGAACTGACTCTCGTTCAATACATGACATCATTACAATTAGACGAAGAAAATTACTTGGTCAAATTGTACGTTTACCGCACCCGAAAGACCAGCAAGAACGGAATTGAAATAGACAATTGAAAATGGTAAAAGAAAGGTTGGGATAAACCACAGAAAGCTTGGCTAAAAAGATATAATTAAAATGAATGTTTAATGGGGGATCAAATAAAACGTTTGGCAAAATGTTAAATTACATGAAAAATTTTGTCGTTCCATGTTCTTTTTGAATTATAAGACTTTATTGTTTTTTTGTTGTTGTAATTGTTATCTTATTGCCCCATGCTTATTTTTAAAACAAAAGGGTTTTGCAATAATAATAATAATAATAATAATAATAATAATAATAATAAAAAGCTCCTTCTACTGAAGTATCTAAACCAATAACCATAAATAAATAATAATAATTTTTTTTTAAGTGAATATTATTTGTTTTCCATGACTTTCTTTCAACGGTCCGTTTATTTACCTAACGTCGTAAAATGATTTTGTCTAAAGCCATTTACATTATTTTTAATTATTGAAATTATACTGAAGTTTGAGGTTGTGAATAATTTTGCATTTTTTAAATGTTTATTACTTTAAATATTTTATGAAAAACATTTTTTACCAGTAGACATTGTAGCGAAGTCAAACGTCGGTCCGCACATTGAGTGGACCGGTGGTGGGATTTGAGCCCATGCCCACCAAGGTCCAAATTCGAGCGCTGTACCGCTAGACCACCCGGGCACAATTAAAAAATGTCAATTTTAACATTAATTGTTAAATTATTGTTGTGGTTAATACTTAAATAATTTATTAAAAATTGAACAAATTTAGTGTTACCAAAATAATTGTTAGTTGAATTTTATTATTTATTTAAACGCATAAATGTAACGTTGATTAATGTTAGTAATAATAATAATAATAATAACTAACATTATTATCTTTATTACCATCACATTCACTAAATATTAAACTGTATGTGATTAGAACTTAGCAATACCCTTAACTTATTTTAAAGTACTTGTTTTAATGTTAAAACAGAGATGTAATTTATCTCATTCTGCAACCCATTTTATTGATTAATTTTAATCACACAAATTACAATAAGTATTTTTGTTGTTTGGCTACACTTAATAACATTTTTTCTAATTTTTACAATAATCCACAGAAATGAAAATAATTCATATACTATTATAACCATCACATGAATCAACTTTAAATGAATATGTAAATAAAATTTAACATATTAAACAAATTAATTTTTTCAATAAAATGTTACCAAAAATAAAACATAGTAAATTATTAAATTATGTAACGTTTATTAAATTCAAGTGTACTGTAACAAAATATTAATTAAAAAATTGTAAACATGAAATATGATAAATTTGAAAGTGTGCACTTATTTTGGTCATAGAATATTAATGAATATTAAGTATCAATAAAATAATTAGTTTATACGTGTAATGTAATGCAATTAAATTATGAATCATTATTACTATTATTATTATTATGTCCTGGAGTGGTCTATCGGTACAGCGCTCGATTTGGACCTCGGTGGGCATCGGGGTTCAAATCTCACTACCGGCCCACTAAAATGCGGGCCCACGTTTGGCTTCGTTAAATGTCAACTGCTGAAAGATATTTCTTGAAAAACATTCAAAGTAGTAAACATAAATAACATATAATAATAATAATAATAATAATAATTGTTATTATTATTATTATATTTGATTTAAATACTTTGATAGAGGTAACTGTTAGTGCAATTGTGGCGTTAGTAACTAAAAATGTTAAATATCTTTTTTTTTTAATAATCTGGATTATTACTACAGTGTTTAGGTTAAAGCATAACACGATTGTTAAATTGAAACTAATATTTTTAATCACTAATTGATTAATCAAAACAAATGAAAATAATAAATAACTTTGTATTTTGTAAATAAATAAAAAAAATGTGTTTTTTTTAAATTGACAAGTATTTAGTAATAATTTTAGACATTTACTTTTGATTCTTTTGTAACAATAACTTCAAGTAAACAGTTTCTAATACTTTGGTAGTTTTAATTTAATTAAATTATATTTTTTGTTGTTTTAATGTTTTACAAGTAGGCATTTAGTACAGCTAAATGGGAACTCCCAGTTAGTTTGGGCAGTAGAACTCACTCGATTTGGATCTGGGTGGGTTCGAATCGCACCACCGGCCCGCTAAATGCGGGCTTACGATTAGCTTTTCTAAAATGTCCACTGCTGAGAGATGCATTTTCCGTACACCATTTAAAGTAATTAAAAATAATACATATATATACCCATTTTAAAATTTCGTATTTCAATTATATCCATTAAAAGTTTACCTATATACATTGTTGTGCAATTATTTTAAAATCTTTATTATTAAATATAAAAATAATTGTTAATTTTAATAAAAACAAATTTTACATTTAATCTACATCCTTTTCATTTAATTTGAATATTCAACAACCGGCAAGTGTTTTCAGTGTGTACATATTTTGGCGTTTTTTTACACCAAAGGTCATCTGTACAATTAGTTTTACTTGTCGCTATTTTATCGATAGTATGCTGTTTTTTTTACAAATACAGGGTTACTAATTCCACTCGTTAAACGCTCCTTCTTTATTAACACGATTTAGGATTAAATTAAGACAAACTTGTTTGAAAAACAGATAAAAATTATTTTAACAACATTTTTCACGTAAACAAATATATTTAAAGCAATCACATTTTTTTGTACTTATACTTAAATAACAAACAAAAAGGAAATTGAGCC